>OZ023270.1:84177648-84412648 GCA_964006375.1 Tillus elongatus | reverse complement strand
AAAAACATTGCATACACCAAAGGTAAGTTGTTGTTTGTGTATATGTATGTGTATATATGTATATGTGGCCCCCTTTAGTAACCATATCATATATATATATATATATATATATATATATATATATATATATATATATATATATATATATATATATATATATATGTATAAACGTGTAAAAATTGAAACTGACCACGGAGATGGGTTCTAGGGGTCCTTGTTCGCGCTCATTTGAAAAAATTCTTTGCAAAGTCTCTCCATCAATACCTCTCTGAGTGAATTTTTTTAAATAAAAATTTATTAAAACAATTTCAAAAGCACAATAGTTAGCTGCATATGCCAGTGTGACACTTGTAGACTTTAGTCAAATTTACAGAAATGTTGTTTTTTTCATGTTTGTTATTCCATAATTGGTTAAAGTAAAAATCGCGTTATAGGTATGTAAGTTTTTTTAAACCTTTCTATTTTTTCCATGTAAATTGTAAACTTTTTTCTTTCCATGTTTTTTTCCCTCGGGGCTCGTCCGCGGCCTTGCCGCCCCGATAGCACTGCAACCTTTGGTTGATTGTGCATACCCTTAGTCTTACTCCACCCATTCCAAAATCACTGTGCCTTGAACTAGTCTACACAGTGATTGGTAGGGTGAAGTTTTATATTGCTCTGTCTCCGGTCTAGACTGACCGTAGATCAGTTGTCTTTTGCGGTCCAGAGCTTTACACTCACACAAGATGTGCTGTGCTGATTCCTCCCCCTCGCCGCACAGCCGGTTCTGGTCCCATAAATGGTTCTGCTGACCCTCTCTTCGCGAGACTGTCAGCTTCTTCATTGCCTTTGACCCCCGAGTGACCCGGCACCCAGATGAGGGTAACCTCATTCTGCCCAGCCAGGTCGCTCGTCTCGTCTCGGCACTCGCTCACCAGCCGAGAGCCTCCCCAGCAGGCCGTCCACGACTAGGCACCAGAGCAAGAGAGACATAACGCTCCCCTGCGGACACCCCGCCGCGATCCCTGCCAGTAGAGTCCCTCCCGCGAGTGGGGTGAACACCGCCCTGTCCCTGAGCATGGAACCGATCCACCTACAGCAGGTCTCCTCTATTCCACGCTCCCGGACAGCTGCCAGAACCGATCCAAACGAGGTGTTGCTAAAGGCCCCCTCTATGCCTATAAAGGCCCCCAGCGCCACCTCCCTGTTCTCCAGCGTATTCTCCAGTTTCAGCACCAGTTGGTGCAGTGCTGTTTCTGTTGAGAATCCTGCTCTGTATGCGTATTGTCCGCAGTGTAGGGGATATGCTTCCAGTACACCGCCCCTAATATGCCGGTCGAGCAGTTTTTCTACTGTTTTTAGCAATAAGGACATGAGACTTATTGGCCTCAGGGACTTTGCCTGGTCTGTTGGACGCCCAGGTTTAGGAATGAATACAACCCTGGCTAGTCTCCATGCCTCGGAATGTACCCCAGGGCCAGGATGGGACTCATAATGAGGCTAAGCACCGACGCCAGTATATCTATCCCCTGTTGGACCATGATGGGCATTATTCCATCAAATCCCGACGATTTGTATGGCTTAAAGCTGTTAATGGCTAATCTGATTTTGCTTCAGTTAACCACCTCTTTAGCGACTGTCCAGTCTACTCTAGATGCCCGCCTATAAAGCGCCTCTATTTCTAAGTGTTCCCAGTCCGGAGGTGATTGGTTTATTATGTTACAGCCGGGGAAGTGCGTCTGGAGTAAAATTTCCATAGTTTCCTCCCCCGAGCTTGTAAAGCCTCCCGTGGATGTTCTAAGGGAATCTATGTTAGTCAGAGTGCCCTTGAACAAGATCTTGTGTAGTCGAGCACTCTCGGACGTGTTTTCCACTTCCTCGCAGTGCCTTCTCCACGACTCCTTCTTGGCGTCCCTCAGTTTTTTTTTATAGGTCGTTAGGGCCTGTCTATATTCATCCCATGCTCCCGACCTTTTGGCCGCGTTAAACAGTTTACGAACCTGCGTCCTCCTTTGCCTGAGGTCCTCGGTCCACCACGGGACGTTCCTGGTGGACACCCTCATTTTCAGGGGGCAGTTGGCGTTATAGGCCGAGGTGATTGCGTCTCGCAATTGGACTGCTGCAATCTCGAGGTCTATTGAATTGTCTATGGTACTCTTAATTCTTAACCCCCCGCAGTTCCACTGCTAAGTCTGACCTGTAGGCTTCCCAGTCCGCCTTGCGGGGGTCCCGGTACCATACCGTTTGTCTTTCGACTTTGGCGATTTCAAACCGGATGTATCTGTGGCCTGAGCTACTCACTTCCCCAGACACAGCCCAGCTCTGAACAAAGTCACCCAGAAACTGGGTGGAAACTGTTAGATCTAAAACTTCATCACGCCGTGTTGTGACGAAGGTCGGTTAATTACTTCTATTCAATATATCTAAATTAAATTTCATAAAGAATTGTAGAAGTGCCTCACCCCTAGAGTTTGTGTCCGAGCTACCCCACAATTCATGGTGCGCATTCGCATCCATGCCGATGATGTGGTAGCCTTGAGAATGGAATAAACTATTCCGAAAGCTCGGCATTCAATAAAGAGTTTTTATTTTGCAACCGACGGCTATCCCACAATTTTTTAAGTATATATATAGAAACATATACAAATTTTAATGGACCTGGGATGCGGGTTCTAGGGGCACAAATTCGCGCTCATCTGAAAAAAAAATTGTAAAATTTCACCTACTAGCGATTTTTTAAAAATAAAAATTCGCTAAAATATATTATCCTTATTAGGAACCCAGTATATATTCTCGTAATGTAAATCAGTCGTATATAATTTCTTGCATACATTTTATTACTGTAATCAATTACCGCAGGGCTATAAGTACAGTTCAGTAGGTAGTAACTATATATTCGAGACAGGTTCTTTAACATGCATACTTTCAGGTTAATGTTATATTATTGTACTTTCTGGTGGAACACTAATTTGTCTAAATGATGATACACTATCTTTTACCATAAAACACATCGCCATGTAACCCATTTAGGTAATGACTTGTCATTAGATGGAATCCAATTGTATCAATTCCATGTGCACGGAAACATAATATTATATATATATATATATATATATATATATATATATATATATATATATATATATATATATATATATATATATATATATATATAAACACATACACGTACCATTAGTCAAGTTACTAGAATCCATCTAGAGACCTTAATTATAAGTCTTTCCTAGCCATTGGGTCGATATTGTGGATGATGTGGGAACAGAAAAAAGAATATGTCTGAGTGTGCCATATATTATGACGTAATATGTAGGTCGATCCATAATGTGACGCAAGAGGGCCGATACGCAACAGTTTATGGTGGCAAGGAAAGAAGCGGGTAGACTTGGTAGGTGATACATTTTATCATTTGAATGATGCCAGGAGACATTTAAACTTTTAAAGGGTGTACTTAAGATGATATATGTATTACGTTTGAGAGTAACTGAAAGAGAAGTAGGTCCTTCCTGAAAATTTAAATTTGCAGGACCTGAAGCTTTGCGGAATGTGGAGGCGTGATGTAAATGTTAACATAAAAAAATCTGGATTCCATAGACATAAGGTACTTTTAGGTAATTTATTGGCTTAAATGATTAACGGCGATCTCGCTTGAAATAAATGAAGCAACTTTTTGTATTTTTAGATAGTAAGACCGATATGCGAATAAAGGAAAGGTCTAAATAGATAATTAGTATACACTTTGAAAAATCTCGGGACGCAGCAAATGCGTTATGGTAGTGAATTTTCATAAAAATGTTTTTATTGCAAATATGTGTGTTTTCTTTTTAAGAAAGCAGACATCAATTTTGGTTACCAGTATAACCTATATAGAAAAAGCAGGCATCAAATTTGATTACCAGTATAACATATATAGTAAAAATAATGTGCCATGTTTCATCAAAATAACTTGATTGTTTGAAAACGTACAGAAATTTCCAAAAGTAAACCAAAAGTGTTACTGAAAAAATCCGTTTCCTGGTCAACCTTATAGGTTAATAGCAAATTGAGCTTTTCAAATATGAAGCATTTAATCAAAATTCGCAACCACAACGCACTTGCTGCCTCCAGAATTTCTTAACTTACAAACATGCATTATATTTCGATGGAAAATGCAAAAAAATAAGGCGTTTTCGACAAAAAAAAATTATTTGTATCACCAAAGACTTATGGGCCAACCTGTGATTGTCGCAATAATTTTTTAAGATGTAGCTCAAAACACCGTATAATTAATGTATACAATATTTTTTCATATCTTGTATAATAACGAATATATTGAGCTTTATTGATTTTTTACGAAAATTCGACAAAAATTATATACCAATTAAACAATAAACTCTATAGCTAAGGCTACTGCCAAGCATCAGAGAAAGGGTCTATTAGAAATGAATTTTCTGGAAATATTTTAGTAAAATGAAGGACAATGACGGTTGAAACTAAGAGTTCGGTGTATGTAAAACATTCTTCTTGAGACATTTTCTTTCCATAGATCGTATTAGATTCAAGTTATTTGCCTAAATGTTGCGAATTTTGACGTTTTCAATTGTCACTTTGACGTTTTGAGGAAACCCCCAATTTATTTTTCTTTAAATGCCCATAACTTTTTGTCTTTTGACCTACAGAGCTAAATTTTGGTAGGTGGCACACCTATAACGATATAAACCAGCTTACCAAATTTGGTTGCCCTTACTTTGTTAATTTTGGAGATATAAATATTTTGCGAAAAAAAACACAAATTTTTCCGGGAAAACCTCGGCGGATTTTCCTGGCTAACAAAATTATCCAAGCGACTTGCGAAAGGAATGTACTCACCAATTTTGACGTTTAAAATCGCAATTTTGACGTTTTGAGGAAAATCCAAATTTATTTTTCTTTGAATGCCTGTAACTTTTTTATCCTTTAACCTACGGAGCTAAATTTTGGTAATAAATCCGCATATGAAATTTGGTTGCCCTTACTTTGTAAATTCCGGAGATATAAATTTTTTTCGAAAAAAAACACAAAATTTTCCGGGAAAACCTGGACCGAATTTCCTGGCTAACGAACTTATCCAAGCCATTTGCAAAAGGAATTTATTCACCAAATTTAACCAAAATCGGCCCATTATTTTTTGAGTTATCGGTGTGATACATATATATAAATATATATATATATATATATATATATATATATATATATATATATATATATATATATATATATATATATATATATATATATATATATATATATATATAAACATATAAAAATTTAAACCGACCCCGGATATGTGTTCCAGGGGTCCTAGTTTGCGCTCATTTGAAGAAATTTTTTCAAAATTCAAAAGTCGGGATCTCCTCATTAGTGAATTTTTTTTAAGAAAATTTACTAAAAACGTATTCTTAGTGAATTTTCATTAAGGAAATACACTAATAGAGAGGTAACGATGGTAATACTTTGGGAAAAGTCTTTCAAATGAGCGCGAATTAGGGGCACTAGAACCCAAATCCAAGATTCCTTTGATTTTTTAGTATATATATATATATATATATATATATATATATATATATATATATATATATATATATATATATATATATATCTATAGTAATTTTAATGTACCAGAAACGCATCTAAATTTAGAAAACTGAAAAGAGAAAATCTTGGAAAATGTACGTAATTCTTATTACAGTATGTCTTGCCAAAGACGGGCTAAAAAGCGGGAATTTAAAAACAAAAGTCGATAAGCATGTTTGGCTAGCTGTAATATAAAAAAAGTCGAAGACGCAGCAAGTGCGTTATGGTAGTGAATTTTCATAAAAATGATCTGGCACAAAATATTTTATTATAACTTTTTTTTCTTGTAACATAGAAATCTAAATTTTGGTGTATAGTTTACTTTTTTTATCGTAAACCTACCTACCAAATTTGGTTATCATAGAGTTTTTATTTTTTAAGATAAAAATTTTTTTCAAATAAAAACTCAAAATTTTTCCGGAAAACCTCGTCCGATTTTTCTGATTAACGAACTTATCAAAGACATTTACAAAAGGAAGGTACATGCCAAATTTTATCAAAATAGGCCCATTATTCTTTGAGATAAAATTTTTTTTGAATGAAAACAAAATTTTCCCGGAAAACCTCGTCCGATTTTCCTGGCTAACAAACTTGTCAAGGCCATTTACAAAAGGAAGGCACATGCCAAATTTTATTAAAATCGGCTTATTACTTTTTGAGATAAGAATTTTTTTCGAATGAAAACTCAAAATTTTCCCGGAAAACCTCGTCCGATTTTCCTGACTAACGAACTTATCCAAGCTATTTAC
Source organism: Tillus elongatus (assembly GCA_964006375.1). Classification (NCBI taxonomy): domain Eukaryota; kingdom Metazoa; phylum Arthropoda; class Insecta; order Coleoptera; family Cleridae; genus Tillus; species Tillus elongatus. The sequence goes on along the minus strand of OZ023270.1, from coordinate 84,406,313 downwards.
AAAAGAAATGTACATGCCAAATTTTATCAAAATCGGCCCATTATTTTTTGAGTTATCGGTGTGATACATACATATATATATATATATATATATATATATATATATATATATATATATATATATATATATATATATATATATATATATATATATATATATATATATATATATATATATATATATATATATATATATATATATATATATATATATAAACATATAAAAATTGAAACTAACCCCGGATATGGGTTCTAGGGGTCCTAGTTCGCGCTCATTTGCAAAAATTTTTTCAAAATTCAAAAGTCGGGATCTCCCCATTAGTGAATTTTTTCTACGAAAATTCACTAAAAATCCTAAATAAGCAGGTCTATAGTTAACATGGCGTCAGGACGCTAATTCAATTTTTTTCTGTTTTTATATAAAAGAAATGTCGATTTATTTAATCGAAGCAGTTAAATTTAAGTAGCTAAAGAAAGCACATCAGAACTTTAATTGATTTCCAGAATTTATTCTCAACAATTTTAGGTTATATTGTTAAAGGAAAATAATTAAATAGGTTTGACAGTGTCAACTTACCTGTTAATTTCTGTGATCTGATTATTATTGGTAACTAAATTATATATAATATTATTCAATCAATTAATGGAAACTGGGGAATATATGGTAAATTAATGAATTCTTGTTGGAATTTTATTAGTAAATATTTAATAATTAAAAAAAAACTGTCAACTGTCATTAGACTAGGCAAGGGATTCTTTTTTATCTTCATCTGATTGAAAGAAGAATCCGTAAAAACGAAATTAGACCCAGAAACTATACACATAACCCAAATGTATAGTGGACAGAATAACTATTAAAACACATGGAGGCAAATACTTCAAGTCACATTTAAACGTTGGTGAATGGAACTTTTGTAGCTCAATAGCCATAAGCAATAAACAAAAAATAATAATAATTTAATAAATAAATAAAAAGGACTGTACCTACATAAAAATCGTGAGTACCCTTTCAAGGGAAGTTTGATTATTGTTAAGAATTTGTAATATTAATAAGAATTTTATAGTTGAGCAATATTTCTTTTCCTAATTTTTAAAAACTGTTCTATTTCCTTTGTTATTTAAATTGTTCGTTAATAAATTATCCATTTGTTTGAAATCCATTTCATTCTTAAGAAGAAAAAAAACCCCGAATCTCGTGATAAAGCTCATACAAATTTTTATTAACAAAGTGGTGCATTTTTCGACATATGAACCCAAGCTCTGAGATTTATTAATCATTTATTAATATCAAAAGATTAAAACAAAAAATAATATATTTATACATTTTTATTAAGAGTCTCATGCAAAATTAACTAAAAGAAAATAAGGATTCCAAAGGCAACTGAATATAACAGGTAAATATAATAAATATATATTATTATCGTACATATAAAAATTCTCGCATAAAATAGTAAGAATATCATAAAAATTCCCACACAAAGAGAAAATGTTAATCGAATGACATCAAAAACGTTGGGATCATAAAAACTATAATATATATATATATATATATATATATATATATATATATATATATATATATATATATATATATATTAAAATCTAATGCCTAGAGTAGTTAACTTCCACGCGTAGATTGATTTATCCTACAGGTATAGACCATACATCAACCGTAACCAAACAATATATATATATATATATATATATATATATATATATATATATATATATATATATATATATATATATATATATATATATATATAGCGCCTTTCCTCTGGCTTTAGCTTTAGGAAGCAGGGGATAAGCGTGTGTTTAGTATAAATTAACAAGCAGTTTATTATTTAGTGGTACCCAGAAAATATAAGAGTTTCTTCTCAATTCGTCTCGTCCATTGAAAGTGACGTGTTAGCCTGTTAAGGCTTTCAGTGTTATATGTCTTCGGGTTACATCCCATTACTCAAATTGAAGGAATTAACGATCATCATTCTGCGCACACATTTCTGTAATAGTCTGCAGTATCATATTTTCCTCATTTCATTACGTAGATTACAAAACAAATTTATCATATAAACGCCATAAATCAAGCCTATCAAGCAAATTGCCTCTATAATTCACCTAAGTCACTTCAACGCACAACATATGTCTGGGCCTCCTTTTCCTCATCCTCCCGGTGCCATATTATACGTGTGATGTAAGTGAGACATTACACACATAATCAGCGTCGCGCACAGTATATTCCTTGGACCAATATTTGACGTGTCTCGGTATCTGTGGGTATATGAATTCAATTAGTGTATTCTATGGCAGTTCATCCATCCACTCTCTCTCTGATCACTAGGAAGTATAGACCACGATACCGACAGCAGAGACCGTGTTTGACGAGTCATTTGAGCCTTTAATGTAATAAGTCTCGGGCTGTAAGGGGATTCCCCCTTCGGTTGTTCTTGATATCGTGTGTTTAATAAGATGTACGTTCGACTGCTTCCGTTTATTTTAACCCTTCATAATGGATATACGTGACAGTTTAACATATCTCCAAACAGTAAAGTTGGCTGTGCAATTTTTTTTTACCTTACTAATTGAGAATTTTGTGTTGATGGAAATTACGTAGTGTAAGGGGTACGTTTTTTTTTTCCATAAATATATTGAATAATTATATCGAACGTAACCCTTCGATGACATAAGGTTACAACCCTCTTAGTAAACAATAGAGGTAACCTATTATATTACTAACAATCGACTAACGGTCACATAATATAATTACATAGTTCAACAATCAAACACCAGTCGATATAGTACTTAGCAGTTGTGTTATCTACTTAAGAGTAATCATGCAAAAGGCAAAAGGTTTATTACTTGTCATAATGATGGAGAAGCCTTATTGTATGGGCGTAATGAGTCGGGCGAGCGGATGCCAAATGTGTCCGGTAACAACATCACTAACCTGTAATTAAAAATATACCTGAACACACCGTTGCCTATCTAAAGCACAACCTAACATATATACGAGGGGCATTCAATTATTAGTTTATCAATCATTTACCAATTACACGCTCCACTGAGCAAGCTAACATTAAGAGCAGTTTCGACATAACGCTCCACTGAAAAACTTCAACATTAATAGCAGTTCCTACTCAATGCTCCACTGAGCACATTATAATATCTCAACAGCCCATATTAATGCTTCAGAACTGCTTCTCAACAATGTCTCTAAATGCTCAACCATTAGTTTCTCAAACAATAATTACTCAGACAATAATTACTCAAGTAGTTACTCACACGATAGTTACTCAAACAATAGTTTCTCAGACAATAGTTTAACCTGTGTGTTTAGTTGGGTGCTGTACCCGGCACAGGGTCCGCGCCGGCTTCCAGGAGTACAATGAGGCAGCAATTGCCTCATCTAGAGTGCTAGCCTACAGCCAGAGTGAATACGGATAGGTGCAATAGACACAAAGGGCCCAGCCAAACAATGTGCCCCTCCCCACTAATCACTCCTACACTGGTCCTGACTGTGCAATGAGACAACGATGCCTCTGTCTAGCCACCAGATCGGCTCTCAAACGCAACCGCTGTGTTGCCTCCGTGAATACTGAGAACTGCAATGGGCACAACGTTGAGGTTACGCTATGTTCCTCTCCAATATCCACGCCTACACTGGTCCTGACTGTGCAATGAGGCAACGACCTCGGTCTAGCTACCATTTCGGCTATCAATGCAACAACCGTGGTGCTGTTACGTAACCTGGGTCTAAGCCCAACGCCCAGCAGCATGATACCCTACTGGGTGAACAAACAGCGAAAGTGCCCCGTACACTTTTCAAACTATCATCAGTTTACTTACAAACATACCTCACTTTACTTACTGAAAACTGACATACTCAACAATTTAATAATTTTTTTAATGTTAACTTAACCTCGTATAAATAACAAGGTGAATTTAAACTTGGTTAATTACCAAGTTATCTCTAAAAGCCCCTTTATTTAAATCAGATAATTACTTCTCAATTTATAACTTAGCCTCGTATAAATAATAAACGTAATTTAAGCTTAGCCTTTTCACAAAATATTTCATAAAGCCACTTTATTTGAATATGATGAACTTACTTTTATAGGGGCTATTTATTAAATAAGTACCTAACACCACCCCTAATCATATACTTATTGAAAATACTCCTCAATGTATAACTTAAAGAAATGAGAACATGTGCAATAAACAAATAAGCCGTGTTCAATGAGAATTCACTCACCTTTTATGAAGGTATATAACGTGCACTGTAAATTTCACTAATATCGAGCATATTTTAATGCAGCTCAGGTCATGGCTAACGCACAAATGTGTAGGTATGGTTACTTCCACCGCTGCTAAGGGGAATATTAAATGAATAGTGCGAGACCCTTGAGCTTAAGAGGGATACATTATAACCACACACACCCCGCACGTCTATCTTTAAGTAAACAATTTTTAAACGCTCATCGCTTGAGACTTTGGATCTAATGGGAATACTCTGAGTAGTGAAACGTATTCACCCAAGAACGTGTCTGTTTAATACATATCGAGAATTTTCATAATAAAATAGCGTTGTGAGCAGGGTGAGAAAATACATTCCTTACAGTAGGCAAGTTAAAATATACGGCTGACTGTCATTAACAATTTTACGGAAAAAAAAAGGTTGAAAAGCAGTGTACAGGTGTTCCCAAAATAACTTGCTTCTTATTTCTATCAAATTCTTTTGGTAGTGTAAAGGTGTCCCGTTTTGGTTGCAATTGTATCTCGGTTTTTAGTAAAGATAGAATCTTGGGGTTGTCGCGAATCTGAGTAAAAATGTTTCGAGGGATAGAGTAGGTCCGGTTCTGTGTAGTCCATTGTGAACTGTTCTCTTAATGATCAGTTGTAACGATTGCGTTGTCCAGCATCGTTACTTTGTTTTAAAAACATATAGAGAACCCCAGGTAACTCAAATGATTGCAAACAACCCTATCTTAATGAAGCATATCAAACTTTAGTTCCGAAATTATTTGCTGAAAAGTCACTAATGCGTGACATTGAGATAAATGCAGGGCCTATGAACTTTGTTTTACCCAGGTACAGCGAGAAAAGATTTTTTTGTAACACAGGTAGTTATTTAACGAGACGGCGGTAGGACGATAAGGGGATTCGTAAAAGAACTACGGGAAGTGAAGCTTCATTCGTTGAAGAACGGCGACATTGTAAATATGGGAGTTAAGAATTAAGCAAGAAGGCAAATGTCTCATAATAAAATCATATTCGGTTTCAAATGGGAAAAATAAATATGAGTATCTGATACACGGTTTGTTAAGGCCGTTTCAATATAAAATGGAATGTAATTAGTAATCACAGGCAAGCTACAAAATCCAAACAGTAGATCAAATGGAAAGCAATTAATACACATCCAATGGAAGAATCAATTAGACAGCATTCAGTAGGTCGTTTTGGGAACTTTATCGTAATAAATGTGCAGACTTTTTTCTATTGTGTGATTAGTTTTTAAGAATTTTTCAGTCTATTTGATAATTTTAATGTATCTTTAGCTCACTAAGGGGGATATTAGATAAAGGCCGAATCACTAGATCACAGTTAATTAATTTATTGTTTTAAATAAATTTGACTTGTATTGATTTATCGACAATCAGCGATGATAAATTTGATATATCTATGTTTTTAATGGAAATTTGTGAATTTAATTAATCAGAAATAAAACATACTAGATTGAACTTACATAATCTGTTAAATTTAGACCTTAAATCAAACAAATACTAATTATATAATAAAGTAAGGGTATTTTTCACCGTCAATTAAAAGTAAAATCAAAAGAACCCAATTACATATAATTTTTTTTTTAATTCCAAACACTCGGGAGTACTATAATTTATAAATAAGATATATCAAACAAAAATGCTAGCCCCAAGCACAGAACCCTACCCATGAGATGAGAGAAAAATTTGCAAACACAGTAATAAGGAAACAATTTTTGGCATAATTTCAGATTCCTCAATGTTAGCGTTTTTTAAATAAAGACGAAAATTGAATACTCATGCTCTACAATCAAGTGCTAAACCAAAAATACCATAGCTATATATATATATATATATATATATATATATATATATATATATATATATATATATATATATATATATATATATATATATACAGTATGGATAACTCAAAAAAGAATGGGCCGATTTTGATATAATTTGGTATGTACCTTTGATTTGTAAGTGGCTGGGGCAAGTTCGTTAGCCAGGAAAATCGGACCAGTTTTCCGGGAAATTTTTGGATTTTTTTTCGGAAAATTTTTGTATCTCCGAAAATAACAGAGTTCTGACAACCGAATTTGGCCCATATGTTTCTACGATCAACCTTACCCTACATGCCGAAATTTAGATCTCTGAGTTGAAAGGAAATAGGCATTTTAAGAAAAGAAAAATTGGGTGCCCCTGGTGATCAGAGGAAAGCACAAGAACAAAATATTTTGTGTGACTAACAAAACCATTTGAATATTACATACAACCGTTAAGTTTTCTTGACGCAAAAAGGTCAAGAAGCAGCACAAAACATATTTTGAAAATTGTATCATTTTTTTCTTAAAACGTCAAAGTCGCGATTTGAAACGTCAAAATTTGCAATTTTCAGACAACGAATTTAAAACAAATACGGATTATGTGTCAGATATGTCGTACTAAGTGTGTTTTACAAAACCTTAAGCTTCAGCTTTAACCATCATTGTCCTTCATTTTACTAAAATATATTCGGAAAATCCATTTCAAATAGACCCTCTTTCTGATGCTTCGGCAGTAGTTTCAGCTATAGAGTTTATGGTTTCGTAGTCTATATTTTAGCAAATTTTCGTAGACAAAATTCTTTACTGAGAAGAGCGCGACTTTTTTTTATTTTAAAAAGATTTCTTCAAATGAGCGCGAACTAGAACCCCTAAAACCCATATACGGGGTCAAATTTAGTTTTTGTCTGTTTACATATATACGGGGTGACACATTTCTGCGGTAAAGCTCAATCTATTTGTTATGAGTCAATGAGAAAAAAGTATATACGTTAAGTATAGGGCATCTTGAGCTACATCTTATAAACCTATTTTGACAATCGCAGGGTGGCCCATAAGTCGTTGGTGATACACACTTTCTTTTTTTAATAGAATACCCCCTTATGTTATTGCATTTTTTATAATGCATGTTTGTAAGAAAAAAGATTTATATCGTTTATCGTTTTTGGTTATTTCAATTGTTTTGCAACTTTTTACGTTTTTGGCACATATTTCAAACACATCACAAATTGTGATATGGCGTTTTTATCAATAGATAGCGGAGCCCCATGGAAATGACGCATTCAGAAAGCTTTTTGTTTGTATTACTCGTTAAAAAAATCGAGCTGCCGTATACAGGCACTCTCAAATATGGCTGAATTTTAAAAGTTTTCGCAGAAATGTTTTTTGTGTTTCTCTAGAAATTATTTTTGCAAGGTTTTTGTTATATGTTGGCAGTTAATAATAAATGTTTATTAAGTTATTGTCAAAAAAAAGTTGTTGAATTTTTGTAAAAAATATAATTTAGTGTAACATTAGTGAAGGCAATGTCTAAAAAAATTTGGGATTTTTTTGTAAAAGAAATGTGTGCAAATTTTCATGAATTTTTTTACACTTTGGTCCTAAAGCTGTTTGTAAATAATTATATCTTGGCAGGTGTGTAAATAGCTTAAAGAGGTTTGTGGGCCAGGAAAATCTGACCAGTATTTTCTGTCACTTTTTAAGTTTATTTTCGGAAAAGTTTTATACTTTTTGAAACAACGAAGCTATTTTAATGAAATATGGTACACTGTAGGTACTATATAGGTTATACTGTCAACCAAATGTCCTTTTAAAAACAAGACATATTTGCACTTAAAAACATTTAAGCGAAAATTCGCTACCATAACGCACTTACTGCGTCCAGACTTTTTAAATCATGGTGTGGCAAAAACGTCTCTTTATAAAAACGATATTTCGTAAAAATCTCTTTATTGCCTTCCTTAAACCTTGATCGTTACCATCATATGCCACATTTTCAGTCTGAAACTTCAACTGGGGCTATTCATCAAGCTACAAATATTCTCCCACTTAAAAACAATAACTTCTACAACTACATCGTTCTTAGTTTCATGTGATCTGTCATTTTAACTTCGTGCGAGGGTGGGCTGGATGTACTTTCGCGAAATTGAATGGTTCTGACAACAATTTACGGGATTTTCGAGATTTCTCGATTGCTAGTTCAGATCGTATGTTTTATCCGTGTTATTTGTATTATTGTTTGACCTGTAGTATGTATCAATCTACGCATGGCAGCTTCTGTCCATGTTAGGCATTATATTTTAACCACATAAGTTTTTCAGATTTTATTTTGCGGTGGAATAAACTCCAAATTTTGTGAACCAAATTACTTAAAAAACATGTGCGCTATAGGTGATTTACGAACCCGTCCACGGTCTTGGCAAAATGAAGATATGAGCCAAGTTTCATTCAAATGACGAGAGTTTAAGTTAATCACATTTACGACGAGGTTATTTTCATTTCAGATATAATGTTTGTTTATGTAACCTACGTTTTTCAAAACACAACAAATAATGTAGAAGAATCAGTGTTTGTTCAAATTAGAAAAAACAACGTCGTGCTCCAAGTTTTATTTTTCTTGGGTAGTTGAATAAACAGCAAAGCAAATACTACCCTTGTTTCTAGTACTGCTGATGCTTACTCCACGATTGTACAGTTTTATTTTGATCGATAACGCAATTTAGTTTGGGGTTTGGAGAATGGTATACGAGCAAGAGATAAAAATTATGTTCCATTTTTATGGTTGTCAGTGAAATGGAAATGGCGAACTGCTAACATAATGGGAGCTGCATTTCTATTAACCTTACATGTGTATTAAGAATCTTCAATTTAATTGGATTGTGTTCCAGGAAATTCGTTAAATAATAAATTAACTATGCAATTATTGGATTGTTTTTTTTTATGTTGTTGGATTGTTATAAAGCGGGCAATTTTATACCAAAAGTGTGTCCCAAACTGGATGGAAATGTATTGCTATCTCCGTTATTATTAGAGACGGTTAAATTAACAATGTTTTGTAGAATTTCATCCTCGTTCCAAATATGACTTGTGGTGATTTAAACATCAATGTCAAATTAAAATGTCATTTTTGGTCTCGTACAAAATTTACAATTTCGGCAAAAATATGGGTAGTTGAGAAAGGTTTGCAGTTGGAAAAGTATTATGGAGTGATTAGTATTAATTGTAAATGGAGGTATCAGGTGAAACATTAGAAGAACGAAGTGGAACAGGAAAGAAATTTTTTGGAATGTCAAAATATTAAGGTTGTTGAATTTGGAGTGTTGTCAAGCAGTTTTGGATGCAACTATGTATAAAATTATGTTAATATTCACCACAAGTCTTAGACTTATTGAATAAACATGTTGTATAATTTTAAGCAATAAAGGTAATAATAATAATAATAATAATAATAATAATAATAATAATAATAATAATAATAATAATAATAATAATAATAATAATAATAATAATAATAATAATAATAATAATAATAATAATAATAATAATAATAATAATAATAATAATAATTTTGCCCTGTCTCTTTTCGTTTTCGAGTTATTTTGAAAAAACAAAATTTATCGATTTCTTTTTTCTTCAATATCTGAGTAGGCGTTGATCTGACATGTGACAAGAGTTTTCCAATGATGTACAACATGCTTGAGAAATCTTGTAATTGCACTGATAATTTTGAGAAAAACCGTTTTGAGGATAGTAGGCTATGAAATCGAATACCAGAAAACAAATTTAAAAAAAAAAGTGTTCAAAAAGCAGTAGACCATGGAGTCTAACAATAGACTTCTACTTCTAACATAATTTACCATAAAAAATAGGAACTTTGAGCACACCAATGAATCGGCCCATTATTACAAATGGTATTTTACATTAGAACATTATCCTAAAAAATTCTTATAATTTAATTAAATAGATACACCTAATAAATAACTAAATTTACTAACAGAACTCAATAAAAAGCAGATTAATGATTTACGAAGACGCCTTTGAAAATTATTTAATTTGTAAACGTAAGTCAACTGAAAAACAACAGAAGAAAGGTTGCTATGGATATAACACTATCGCGACAATTAAGAATACTGTCATTATTAATTATCTGAACAATTTGGGTGTATTTAACACGTTGTTTAAAATTTTGCACTAAACAGTTTGTTTCCTGTTTATTTTAAAGATTATTCAACAATATGTTCAGTAATGAAGAATATTTTGACATATTGGAATGTTATATTCGTTCTAACCGAATTATTGAGGCAGCTGCAAATTCATATCAAAACAACTACCCAGAAAGACGACAACCAAACACCAAAATATTTTGCAGGATACTGACCAATATATTGAACGACGGTAGCTTCCACGCAAAGAAACTACCAATGCCTAGAAATGAAGAAAGAAATAATGCCGTCTTACAGGTTTCAAACGAAAACCCTCCGCAATCTGTTCGGTTTTATGGTGAACAAATTGACGGTCCAAAAAGTACGGTACACCGTGTATTAAAACAAAGTCATTACCATCGATACAAACCTACAATCGTACAAGGCTTAAATAGTGACGATTACCCTAAGCGACTTCAATTCTGCAGATGATATCAAGGACAATGTCAACAAGATGATAATTTTTATTTGAAAATAATATGGACTGATGAATCCAGATTTACAAATTGTGGTGTGTATAATCGCCAAAATAGGAATTATTGGGCAAATGAAAATCCCCATCTAAAGGAAGAAAGACGATTGCAAGACAGATTTGATATTAATGTTTGGTACGGCTTATTAGGTAAAAAACTGTTATTTTTATTTGTAGATTACACAGTTAATTTTAAAAAAATCCGGTAACTTCATTGTTGGTCCGTTCTTTTTAAAAATGATTTAACTGGGGAAAGGTATCTTAATCCATTGAGAAATTATATCTTGCCAACAATTAGAAGAGTTCATGATAATTTAGACGAGATTTGGTACCAAGAAGACACCCCCACCAGAGTTTGCAGGCATGTTTCAAAAAGGTATATAAAAGTGCATTGAACAAAACTGTGGCCATATTGAACAATTTTCTATTTAGTGTGTTTTTAAGTTTCTATTTTATTATTTGTTGAGTTCCGTTTTTAATTGTATTGGTTTTTGGAGTTTCAGTTTCTATTTGTTATTGCCGGGTTTCGTTATTAAACTGTTTCACATAATATTACCTAGCATTATTACCTAATTAAGTATTGTAAATTAAATCACAATATTTGTTTATCGTGAATCATTACGGAAAATTATATTAAAAGTAGAAGTGTATTGTTAGACTCCATGGCCTACTGCTTTTTGAACACTTTTTTTTGTTATTTGTTTTCTGGTATTGGATTTCATAGCCTACTATCCTCAAAACGGTTTTTCTCAAAATTGTCAGTGCAATTACAAGATTTATTAAGCATGTTGTACATCATTGGAAAGCACTTTTCACAGGCTATCACATGAGCAAAAAATCCAATATGACTGCCATAATAAAAACAAACGTTGATACCTGTAGCTCAAAAACAACTGACAATGCAAAGTGGAGAATATCACAAAAAGATTACTCTGTAAAAAGTGTCCTGATAATATGCAGGTCTTAGACATGTCAGATCAACGCCTACTTAGGTATCGAAGAAAAAGGAAATCGACAAATATTTTTTTTCAAAATAACTCGAAAACGAAAAGAGGCAAGGCAAAATACAAGTCATATTTGGAACGAGCATTAAATTCTACAAAACATTGCTAATTTAACCGTCTGCCTATCTCTAATAAAATCGGATATAGCAATACATTCCTATCTAGTTTGGGACACACTGTATATTTTGTAATTTTATTTTCATTTGCATTTACCTTTACAGAAACTAAACTATATATTTTCCTTTGTAACCGTCTTTTTAAGTGGGAGTTAATTTGCAAGTAAACGACTGGTTACAGTCGTGAAGCTTTGGAATGTTAAAAATGCGTTTTTTGTCGAATCAACAAAATATGACGTATTGAATATGTAAGTCACTCAAGTATTTTCAAACAATGGCAGAATTAATCATCACGTCATATTTTGTTGTTCTATCTTAATGGGTCTTCGAAATATTCAGAAAATAAAAGTTCCTTCCATTGGATTTTACGTCCTCACCTCCAACAGGACCAAACTGAGGACATTGAAACAACTGCTAACATGGTACACTAATGGTACCCCACCAGAATCCTGCGCTTGTCGGTGAACCGACTCCTAATCTTGTTTATATCGCAGATCAACTGCCGACCTCCTTTCCTTTGTCATCCATTATTCTTGGAACAAGTCTATGGAACTACACGGCGAATGCTAGATTGTCGCTCTAGACATATCCAAAGCATTCGACCAGGTTTGGCACGCAGCGCTGCTTAATAAACTACCGGCCTATGGCCTACCACCAAAACTCTGTACGTGGACAGCAAATTTCCTCTCCAACCGGAACATTTCTGTTATCGTGGATGGCCATTCGTCTAAACTGTATCCAATTAATGCAGGAGTCCCTCAAGGTTCAGCTTTAGCCCCTACTTGGTTTCTTCTTCACATCATTGACCTCATCTCTAGCACATCCAACCCAGTTCACAGTAACGCGGACGACAGCACCCTCCACTCAAATATACAATATTCTAAGCCTGTCTCTTTAGTCCAATTATATGGGTTCTGTCTCTGTGGATCTCCAAAAAATATTAGACTGGGGAAGTAGAAATCTTGTACAATTCAACTCCACCAATTCTCAGTCTTGCTTTCTCATAAGAGATACACCAGCCCTAGACCCATCACAATTAACAACCAAGTTATTCAAAGTAATGAGTCTTTTTCACTTGTTGGCATTTCTGTGGATTTAAATCTCAATTGGCACCAACATGTCACATCAATTGCAGAAGAGGTTTTCTTCTATAGTTCCCCCACCTGCTGCCCCCAACAGGGAAACCAGCGAAGGGCAACAGAGCGAATGCACCCTTTTACTGTCCAGGTCACCAGATATAGAATATCTTGTTATGTCCGCTCTTTTGTCCCGAGGACTTCCAAGTTGTCGAATTCCTTGCCGGCACATATTTTCCTTCTCTTCCGAACCTCCAAACCTTTAAGTCCAGAACTAACAAGTTGCCTCTTTCCTCCTGGTCGACACCCATGGTACGATAGTATTTAGGCTGTAACCCCTCGTGGTGTGTTGTTGAAATATAAATATAGTATTGCTTTTTGATAAAAATCCCTACTTCATAACAATCCAAAATTTGCATACTCACCCGCATCCAAAACCAAGGCGTTGAATGAAGGTGGAGAAGGTTTATTTTGTCGCTGTTGGAAAGTACTTGAGTCATTTATTGGAGACGTAATATTTTGTTGTTCTATCTTAATGGGTCTTCGAAATATTCAGAAAATAAAAGTTCCTTCCATTCGATTTGACGTCCTCACCTCCAACAGGACCAAACTGAGGACACTGAAACAACTGGTAACATGATACACTAATGGTACCCTACCAGAATCCTGCGCTTGTCGGTGAACCGACTCCTAATCTTGTTTATATCGTAGACACAAGATGTCTAAAAACGGTTAACAAGCGAAGAAGGCTAGCAACACAAAATTTTCAATTTTCAAGGCAATAGAAATTACACTAAAGCAATTTTCACAGCCGATCAATTTTAGCCGTTTTACACTAAAGGAATTTTAACATCGCCCATCAATTTTAGCCGTCTCACATACTCTCTTCGCTTACAGTAAAATTATTTCGCTACAATTCAGCAGCACTGTACATTATCTCGTGCATTCATTACCTCTTACCACCTCGTCTGTACATATCTGCATCATGTAGCAACTAATTCCTCTAATAATTGTGGAATTATTCCAGCCGAAAGCTGCAATACATCAATGTGAGGCTGGCACAGAGTACGATAAACACAAGCAACATCAACACTGTGCATTAAACACCGGATTAGTTTGTTTGTCTGCTCAGACTGCTGAAACTTTCCTCGTGTACGTGTATACGCTCCCTTAAACTCTGTGTTCTGAGTGTGTGTGTATATATTTATATACATGCGTGTGTGTTTGTGTGTGCGGAAATACTAGTCGCGTCGGACCGATCCATCAATTTACTCGAAATAAAGGCTTATTGCGCCCTTTGAACTGCAAAGCTAAATTAGGCCGCTTTCTCTCTTTGTGTGTATATGTATGTGTGTGTATTTGGTGTGTTTGCTTGTGTATTTAAGCGATTTTTGTCAGTCAACAAACACCCACTACACTGATTGATTTATTAGTTATTTGTGGTCTTCGACACCTCCGCAATCTGGTCCTTTTTAACTCGTGTCCTTTCTGACTTTTGTTTACCTAGTTTGTTTGTTTTTCTGGGTGTATATTTAATTACAGTAGTGCGAATGACCTTTCCCATTAATTTCATTTTCCTGTTCGACAGCTTAATGGATAAGTTTACTAAAAGTGCTGTTTTCGTTTCGGTGTCATCTTTGCTATGATTGGACAGTCATAATGGCTGTCCTAATTTTCATTTTCTTAGGATTGTTTTATTTTTTATTTCAAAAACACACCACGAGGGCTCACAGCCTAAATACTATCGCATCGAGGGTGTCGACAAGGAAGAAAGAGGCAACTTGTTAATTCTGGACTTGAAGATTTTGAGGTTCCGAGGAGAAGGAAAAACATGTGCCGGCAAGGAATTCCACAACTTGGAAGTCTTCGGGAGAAAAGAGCGGTCATAACAAGATGTATAGTGACCTGGACAGTAAAAGGGTGCATTCGCTCGGTTCCACTGGTTGATCTCTTGGGGGCAGCAGGTGTAGGAACTATGGAAGAAAGGTCCCCTGAGCAGTGCCCGTGCAGATATCTATAAAAGAGAGAGAGAGAGAGAGAGAGAGAGAGAGAGGGAGAGAGAGAGGTCACCAACGGCACGTC
Source organism: Tillus elongatus (assembly GCA_964006375.1). Taxonomy (NCBI): domain Eukaryota; kingdom Metazoa; phylum Arthropoda; class Insecta; order Coleoptera; family Cleridae; genus Tillus; species Tillus elongatus. The sequence continues at coordinate 84,391,277 of OZ023270.1, read as the reverse complement.
GCTGGACAAGGGATGGCAGCCTTTGGGTGAGGGTAGGGCCACCGATGATGGGTATAGCTCTCTTCTGAATGGAGTTTAGGATAGCGAGTGTAGAAGCGGCAGCGGCACGCCAGATGTGGTAGCAGTTTTCGAGGTTTGGCCTTATTTGTGAAGTATATAAGGTATAGAGATTAGCTGGTATTTGCGATGGTATTTGCGAGCCCGGAAGAGGAAACCTAATTTCTTAGCAGCCGCTTCTGAAATTGATGTGACATGTTGGTGCCAATTGAGATTTCGATCCACAGAAATACCAACAAGTGAAAAGGACTCACTACTTTCAATAACTTGGTGGTTCATTGTGATGGGTCTAGGGCTGGTGTATCTCTTATGAGAAAGCAAGACTGAGAATTGGTGGAGTTGAATTGTACAAGATTTCTACTTTCCCAGTCTAATATTTTTTGGAGACCCACAGAGACAGAACCCTCCATGAGTCTGCGATCCTCATCTAATTGGGCTAAAGAGACAGGCTTAGAATATTATATATTTGAGTGGAGGGTGCTGTCGTCCACGTAACTGGGAACTGGGTTGGATGTGCTAGAGAGGAGGTCATTGATGTGGAGAAGAAACAAAGTGGGGGCTAAATCTGAACCTTGAGGGACTTCTGCATTAATTGTATACAGTTTAGAGCAATGACCATCCACGACAAAAGAAATGCTCCGGTTGGAGAGGAAACGTGCTGTCAAGGTACAGAGTTTTGGTGGTAGGCCATAGGCCGGACGTTTATTAAGCAGCGCTGCGTGCCAGACCTGGTCGAATGCTTTGGATATGTCTAGAATGAATGATAATAGGAGTATAGTTTTCCAGCAGCTTTTTTTCTAAAACTTATTTGTACGTGGTTGTCCAAAAATAATGGAATCGCTTCGGATTTGGTGTGGAAATTTTGACATAAGGATTGTAGTTTATTCTACCTATCAAAATTCCCTAATTGCTGAGTAATACACTGACCTCCTGCGACACCATATGGAAGATGCGATAGATAATTTATCCCTAGATGCTGTATACGACTGTTGATTTCAACAAGATTATGCTCCTGCACATAACTCCATAAATGTCAATTAATATTTATCTGCACGATTTCCAAAGAAATGTATTGGTACTTATCGTGAAACACCCAGGCTTGCAAGATAAGCGGACTTAACCCTCTTATACTTTTTGTATGGGGTCATATTAAAAATGAATTATTTAAGGAATATTCGGAAAACGAGGTACACAAAATTTAGTTAATACGAGCCAAAGAGGTTGTATATGTTAGAGGGAACAAATCCGAGTTTGCAGCCTGTCGATTTCCCACTCCTGTCACCGTCCAATCACAAACAAAATTTTGAATAACGCGCTAATGTGTTTTGTTTTGATTCGTTCCCCCAACCGCTCTTGAAGTTATTGTCAGCTGTCAACAAGTATTTGAAGTGTTTGTTGATTTGCGATTAGAGGTTATCTTGTGTGTTTTGCCGTTTTTTAGCAGTGTTTTAAGAGTGTAAAAGTTAAAAAATGCCAAGGTGTATTGTGAAGAACTGTATGTACAATAAAAGTGCCAATTATGAAAAGGATAAAGCAACTGTGCATTTATTTCGGTAAGTTGTTTACATGTCTTCTGTTTCCTTGTTTGGCGCCAAATGTTTATTGGTTTTCACAGGTCCGTATTTACACATTGTATTGCTTTTGTTAAATCTTTAGCATTTATTATTGTCAATTGTGTTTTTTTAAGAAATAAAATCTTAATAATGCATTATTTATTGAATATTTGTAATGAAATTAAGCATTTTGTTTGGCAATTATTATTTGAATTAGATGTATTTACCTATGTAGTTCCAGTAGAAGCAGAAAAAAAGTAGAATAGTTTCGTTTTATCTATTACTGCATCTTTCTAGAGGTTCAGTCACTGATAAAGTAGATAATTCGAGATATTATTTTCAGATTTCCCAAAGCTGGTGAAAGATACGAGGCTTGGAAACGAGCATTAAATTTAAGCGATGAAGATATTTTTATGAACTCAAATGTGTGCAATTTACATTTTACCGAGGAATCTTATGATTTAGAAAAATCACCTTTTGCAGTATACTTAAAAAAAAGTTCTATACCTGTATTGGTAAGTACTGAATCAAGGTTATTAATTTATGTAACTATTAGTGATATATATATATATATATATATATATATATATATATATATATATATATATATATATATATATATATATATATATATAGCCAAACAGCGGTTTTTCAATGGCACTGCTATCAGTGATGGCTATTTTTAAATAACAGGGACTTTAAACAGCTACTGCGATTGTGGTTTAGCCATTTACAATGCTGCATGTGCGTATGCTATTATTTTAAACACTTACAAGGTGTTAGTGTTAACCGCTTAATTGAAACCACAATATGATCTTCAGATAGCTTTTAAATTATATTAATTTTAAAACTACTCAGATTTTTACTATTAATAGAAGTTCTATAAAATTAGCATATTACAAGAATATACGATGAGAGAAATCTACATATTATTTTTATTTTAATATAATGAAAAAGTTGGAAGGCATATATATGCTACAGTTCGGTGCTGCTTTAATTTTAGATTCAGCAGGTTTTTCCATGATATAATGACTTACAAGATATATGATATTGCGCATATGCCCCGTCCCCTCCTATGACATCACATGGTGAGTAACGTTATAGAAGGCCAACTACACACTTAACACAAAGTCATTCGCAATCAAAAAGTTTCTATACGTCAGTTTAATGTGGTTGAAGTTACATTCCATTCCATTTTTATATTACATATATATATATATATATATATATATATATATATATATATATATATATATATATATATATATATATATATATATATATATATATATATATATATATATAAGTGAAGTATAATAATTAAGGGGAGCCCTGAATTAGCATTGGTGATACACACACAAACTTAAAAAGTAGAGAAGACGTTCGTAGACATTTACAGGGGGCGTTAACATTCATAAACTTGATTTGATCATCATGTCACATAATCATAGTATAGTATTCTGATCTTAAAAAATTAATTCCAGCTGTATGCACTCAAATATCAGTAAAATACCTAATTTGTTAAGGGGTTGTGATGAAACGTCAAACTCCACTGTACGACAGCATATTATTATTGCATTGGACTCACCACATGACGCCATGCGCGTGACGGTTCTAAAAATAGATAGTCTCATTATCATATCTCGCGTTATTTGTATCATGAGTTTTTCGTTTTCTACCTATAAGAAAAGGAGAAATGTTGTATTCTAATACTGGCGAGAAGGAAAGTATACAGATACTTCTACTCGCTCGCACAAACTGCGATTGCGTGTATTATGAATACAGCAATTGCTGTTTGTCATGGAGTTTTTAGTATAAGATGAATTTCATAGAAATAATTACTCTAATGATTTGTGTAAATCTCGGTTTTCACAATCGCTGTTGTTTTGTGTTTTAATAACAGCTGCTAACAGCGATCTTTTAATAGAAGCGATTAAATCACCGGTAGCTATATATCGCTCATCTCTAGTAACTATGCTACTAATTACATTCACGTAATATATTGTTATGATATTTATCGTAATTTAATTAGCCCTGCAAATTTACATTAATGGTATTCGTTTCAAATTTATTTATGCAGGTAACAAACAAGCCATCAACACAAGTCGTTTTTGGCGAGCAGCCAATGACTGATATAACTGCTATCAATGTGCCATTTGCAGCTGACCCGTCAACTAGTACTTGGTCTGGTAGCAATGTACCTGTAATGGATTATTCTCGGCCATCAACAAGTGCTGGTTTTTATGAAGAGAAAACTGTTGTAGAGGTACCGCAAAGATCGTTTAGTAGTTTAGGATTTGCTGAAATGAAAACACCTTCAATGCCACCCACTTTGAAGGAAATGGTGAGTTAAATTCAGTTTTTGCCGTTTATGAAATCAGTATAATTTTAAAAAACCTAATATGTTATTCCATCACATTTTATATGGTGTTTAAGTTTGTATAGTCCATGATTAAATAAGTTAGAAACAACTGTTTTGCAATTTATCTCAACCACTATTAACCAAAATGTGTTGTTGGAAATTTTGTTTATATATTCATTTTACTTGAGAAAATAAATGGTTTATCATTGAACATTTTTTATAGGTTGTTACACCGCGCAAACGTAAACTGAAGAAGCAGTTATTCGATGCACGAAAAAAAATTAAACGGCTCAGCAGTAGTGTTCATCATTATAAGAAGAGAACAGCAACCCTTGCGAATATAATCAAACAACTAAAAGGTAAAGTAACCGACGAAACATTAGAAACATTAATGCAAATAGGACCTAATGAAGAATTTTTACAAAGACAATTAGGTCGTAAACATAAGTATGAAAATCAACTTAAAGCTTTTTCTCTTACGCTGCATTATTACTCTCCCAAAGCTTACAGTTTTGTCAGAAACACATTTAACTCGGCTCTTCCTCATCCAAAAACTATATCTAGATGGTATCAAAGCGTTAATGGGGAAGCTGGTTTTACGTCAGAGGTGTTCAACTTATTAAAGTCAAAATCAGAAAGCACAGATGGAAAACTTATATGTTCTTTAGTCATAGATGAGATGGCAATTCGCCAACATATAGAATGGGATGGGGTAAAATATTATGGGTTTGTAGATTTTGGTACAAATCTTGAGACCGATTGTAACCCTGTAGCCAAGGAAGCTCTTGTTTTTATGCTTGTTAGCATTACTCAATCATGGAAGCTTCCTCTTGGATATTTTTTAATCGACTCTTTAAGGGGTACACAAAAACAAAATTTGGTATTACAGTGTTTAACGCTACTAAATGAGTCGGGCATATACGTGGTCTCAATAACTTTTGATGGGGCAACAAATAACCTAACGTTAGCAAAAGAACTTGGCTGCGATTTGAATTGGAGGAACATTAACTCTACGTTTGTTGATCCTAGTTCAGGTAGGAAAATTGCAGTCTTTTTTGATCCATGTCATATGATCAAACTGATAAGAAACACATTAGGCGATAAAAAATTAATAATTGATGAGAATGGGGAAAATATAAAGTGGGATTATTTAGTAAAATTAAATGAGTTACAGGATCAGGAGGGCGTTCATTTGGCAAATAAATTAAGAAAATCGCATATATTTTATACAAATCAAAAAATGAAGGTTAAATTAGCCACACAACTTTTTAGCCACTCAGTGGCACATTCTTTGGAATATTGCAATGAAGTTTTACATCTTGAGGAGTTCAAAGAATGTGAGGGAACTGTGAAATTTATCCGACTTATAAACAATTTATTTGACATTCTTAATTCTAGAAATTTAAACAATTCAGATTTTAAGAAAGCAATAAACGCAGAAAATTTTGAAAACATTAATGTATTTTTAAGAGAGCTATCACAATATTTAACGTCACTTAGGATAATTGATGGAACGCTTCTGTGTGAGAGTGGTAGAAAAATGGGTATAATTGGCTTTTTATTTTGCATACAAAGTTTGCAATTTGTTTATAAAACTTTAATTGCCGACAATAATTTTTTGCTGTATTTTCCCACTTACAAAATCAGTCAGGATCATATTGAGCTTTTTTTTGGGCAAATTAGATCCATGGGAGGCTATAACAATAACCCATCAGCAAAGCAATTTAAAAGTGCATATAAAAGGATGATGGTGCATCTTGAATTAAAAGATTCATTTAAAGGAAATTGTATCCCTTTGGAAGCAATTCCTATTCTGTCACCCATTGAGGTAATAAATAAAACTTGTGGGCGAGAACGAATATCTGAAGAACCAGATGAAGACATGAGTCAAATAGATAATTTTGACGACGACACAGTTCTTCAAATATTAGATATGAATATATCAGAGTTTAAGAAAGAAGTCGTGACATATATATCTGGCTATGTAGTAAGGAAAATAACAAAAGCTCTGAGATGCGAAGAATGCGCGGGTGAACTTGTTGGGGAGAGGTCTGCGTTATTAACATCGTTTATAGATCAGAAAGACAAAGGTCAACTCCTCACATACCCATCTGACGATGTAATATCTATTTGCACTATTGCAGAAAAAGTTCTTCAAACATACTTAAATGAATCTGCGGTGATTATAAATGTAAAGGAAATAAACATGCGAATATTAAAAACTATAATAAACCAAAACAGCATATTTAAAAAACTTGAAGTTCACTTTCGAGAACAAAATCTTTTGACTTGCCATTATGGCCATCTAATTAAACTAATATCATCTATGTATGTTTCTATTAGAATACATCATTATAAGAAAAATCTATTTGATAAAAGTAGAAGTTTAAGGGCTGTTTATAACAAACTTCTCTTATTTAAGGGCCAATAATTCAGTGTACATTTCAAGTACTCGTATGTCCTTCAAATAATGTTATCGGGAAGTTATTATGTCTTATAATATGACCAATAAATTTTAGCTTCCTCTCGATTTCTTTGAGCAAGCCTCTTTATTCGTTCACCTCTCCTAGCAAACTTTGAAGCGTCTTTCTATCAACCTGCACTGTCTTTGACATTTTTCTTGTCTACATTTCAAAAGCTTATATTCTCTTCATATCCTGCTTAACTACAGCCCAAGTTTCCGCCCCATACATTACCATACTCCATACACGTACGACTTGCATTTGTTCCTCATGGACAGGTTAAAATGTTTATTAGTGAGAACAGTACTTTGGTTATTGAATGCTTATTTTGCCATCGCGATCCTCTTCAGACCTTTCCTACACTTACCATCATCTGTGATAATACTTCCAATCAATTATTTGAAATAATCTAATAAATCAAGCGTCATGTTATAAGATTTAAAAGCTACTTTTGTATTTGTATAGGTATTCAAAATTTGTGAAATGCACACGTAACGCAATCTACATCGATCAAACTTCTAGAAATTTTAACACCCGATACAAAGAACATATTTTTGCATTTAGAAATAACCATGCTGACAAATCTACATTTGCAAAACATATTATTGATACCCAACATAGACCCACAGTAAATAACGGCATAAAACCACAACATTTTTGTCATGACAAGTGTAAACTAGACTTGTTTTAAGCTTTAGAAGTAAAAAAGCATATACACGACAATATTTAGGATTTCTGAGATATTCTTCTTCCTAATTAAATAAATCAGACAACATAAATCTAACTATTTTTTCCAAAAAGTTGTTATAAGACATGATGTGTGTCGATATTTTCATTGTATAGTCTGCTTTATTAATGTGTTTGTTTAGTTATTTTATTGTTGTAATTGTTATTATAGTTATTACTGTTATAGGTTTCTTCTATCTTTATGTTAAATATTGATATACATCACGTAGACATTTTAAAGGCGTCATCCGTCATATTTGTTTTATTTTATTTTCACTTTTAAAGATTTTTTTGATTATAACATCATAAAATAGCAACAGATCTTTATTTGTAATTGTCATGATTTCGTATTAATTCAAATTTTTTCTGTCTGAGGATACTATCAAGCAGCAAAACCAGTAACAGAGACGTTGAAGAACATCTAGAATTCAGAAGGGCCACTTGCTCCAGTTAGCTTACGCGCTGGCTACGTCCTTCACCTACAAAAACGAAAACCAACAGTGAAGCCAGAGAAGTAGTCTCCAAGTCTGTATGAAGTATGGACCAGTTTCATGAAGTAAGGGCAACAGCAATCAATGAAATTAATCTCTATTTCTTTAAAAAAGACAAGGAATGTTAACATTAATTTGTAAACAGTACAATGTACTTTATTTTGTATTTTCTTCTGTTGTTGAAATAAAAACTATTATTATTTATCTAACCTTTTGAATATAAAACTTTATCCAATATATTCATCCAACAATTTATCCAACCAATAACCCAAAAAATATTTCACTGATTTGGAGAAAATTTTGGAATTACGCTTATTTTGCTAATGGCTTGGATGAGTTCGTTCATCAGATCTTAACACATAGTTTTTCCTAACAAAAAATTAAATATATTTTTTTAAACGCAATAGCTTTCAAATTGTTTAAGTGATTGGAACGAAAATTTACAACTTAAAAGAACATACAGAGATGTGGTTGTGTACCAATTTTCAAGTCTTTTGATCAAAGGAAAATGAAGTTATTCGAAATTAATAATAAAATAATCCTCGACATCACTTCAAATTCTGTAATGCAATATCTACAATGTTGGACAAAGGCAGAGCAATACAGCACCTGTACTGTTATGCTATTTAAATAAATTGTAGATAAAATCTAAACAATGGAAGTTACAACCATTGCCAGATGTCAAGATGTTGCTGACCAGGATTGCCCGATCTTCAGAAATTTCATGTAGTTAAACCTTTCATGTATAAACATATGAAATTTTTACAACTTCTGATAATAAAGAAAACATTTTATAAAATTTAATTTTATCAGTCAGTTAAAAAATACTGTATTTAATACCTGCAAATTTCGAATTACCCATTTCTCATGATTTTTAACTTAGGTATCCCTCCGATCATAATTTACTCTATCCGACAACTTTGTTAGACTGCGTCTGTGCTGAAGCTCAGCTGTCATTTGTCATTGTGTGGTAGTGTTATTTATTGACAATATCAAATTGGAAATTTAGGACAGTAGAAACAGACACCATAAACAAAGAAGAAATTGGAAATTTAGCCTCTAGTGTAGGTTTTTGACATGATACCATTACTAGAGAGATATGATAATGTGGCAGCATAATAATATTATGCTAATGCTGTGGTACAGTCAGTTTGGCGTTTCATCACATCTCGTAACACACCAGCTGTTGTGTGCATACAGTTAGATGTAATTTTGTATTATCAGAATACTACTGTAACATGATGAAATCAAGTTTATAACTGTTAACATACTGTAAATAATTTCTCCACTTTTCAAGTTTGTGTTGCTGCAATGTTAATTAAGGGTTCCCTTAATTATACGCTTATTGTGCTTATAAATGTAATATAAAAATAAATGAAAATGCAAGTGAACCTATTTAATTTAGCTCTGTATTCTACATTATCTGAAAAAGACATTATAGGCGACGAAGTAGAATGTAATTTTTGCAGTTGACTGCATGAGGGTTTTAGATATTTTTTTCCAGCAACATGCTTAGAACCTTCCTCGGCCACAAGGCAAATTTTCTGGCAAACAACCCCCAAGAAAATTAAGGGACTTTGAAAACATGCGTTTTTCACATTTTACAGCAATACCTCCTTTAAACCCTGTCTACCCCATATTCGCCCAGGTCCAGCAACCTTCTTGGGGGTTGCTCACAAGAAATTTTTCTTGTGCTTTATGCTTTGAAGGTAGTTGTATGCATGCACAAGGGGAAGGAGAACCCCCCGAATTTTTGGGTGAGGAGCAGAAACCCTCTTCCTCCTGGGGGTTCTTCTCCTGCATGCATACAATCACCCTCAATGCATCAACCAAAGGATTTTTTTTCCAGCTTTCTAGTGTATTTTTCTAGAGTATATTTCCTGTTTATCAATTGCTTTGTTTGAGTTTTGTATCCAAATTACTCTATAAATATATGTCATAGATCATGTTTTTGCTTGTCCTTCTTTACCTTGTTTTACTGTTCCTAATTAAATAAATTAATTTTCATAACTTTTAATATAAGGCTAAATCTTACAGCTTATATAAATATATTATTTAATATTGTTATGAAAATTCACTATCATAACGCACTTGCTGCGTTCCGAACCTTTTTAGGTTACCTATTTATACAAAAGCTTAAGAAATTCATGAATAAGCATTACATTTCAATGATTGAATAATTTCAGTTTTATTTCTAACCAAACTAAAAATTCCTAAATACGTCCCTGACGTTTCTCCCACTCAAGTCACCGAACTCCGCCCAGTTTGGAAAAGTGTACAGGCTTCTTGTATTGCAAAACTGCACCTTTGTTACCTCTATCCCTTACAACCTCTTTGATACGAGCACAGCATTTGATAAGATATAATGTGATAAGAATTGACAATCGTTTTTTTTTTCGTCGCCATGATTTCAACTCTAACAAAATGTTCCAAATCTAGTAAAATCCTTGTTTTTAGTGAATTTTCTTGAAAAAAATTCACTAAGGTGATCGAGACTATTGAATTTGGAATTTTTTTTTTTCAAATTAGGGCAAATTAGGGCAAATTAGGGCCCATATCCGGGGTTAGTTTAAATTTATATATCTTTATATAAATATATATATATATATATATATATATATATATATATATATATATATATATATATATATATATATATATATATATATATATATATATATATATATATATATATATATATATATACAGGGTGGCGCAATGAAAACAAAACTGACCGATTTGCGCCCACAGATTTTTTTTTAAGAAACGCTGAAACACGTCAATTTTAATATTGAGGGGGGGGGGCATGTTTCGACATAAAACTCAACTTTGTCACAGAAACCCCTTAAGGCTGGTGATAACAACCCTTATATTTTAAATAGGGAACATGGGTCGAGTGTTACATCATTTGAAAGTTCTTTCTTTTCTGAATTCAGCACACAAATTTTTTTGGAAGTTTTCTCAACTCGTTTAAAAATTATTCACAGTTGGATTTGCAAGAACGTATTTTATTCATTGTGATAAGAAATGCAGTAATTTGTCAATTTTTCGTTAAAAAAACTTCAATATCAGTAGTCTCATTTCTAAGCGGAAATTCAGGTTCAGGATCCCGTTTTTTGTTGGCTACTGAACCACTTTGTCGAAACTTTGCAACTAACTCCAAAATGTATTTTCTCTTAACATGTCTGTTCGGACCTCGTTCATTCAACAAATTTGCGGTACGGTTGGCACAGTCATTGTTTTTGAAAAAAAAAAGAGTAATTATTTCAACTCTTTCTTCTACAGAATACACCATTGTGAAATTAATTTTCGGTAGTGCTATCAAGTATCAAACCGACCGATAAACTGAAATAATAAACCGCATTTCTCTCATTCCGATAAGAAATGTTCTGATCAATTTTTTGTTTACCAACCAACAAAACATTGACTTTCAGCACATTTCTTATCGGAATGAGTGAAATGCGTTTTTGCATCTTCAACTGTGAATAATTGTTAAACGAGTTGATAAAACTTCCAAAAAAAGTTTTGTGCTGAATTCAGAAAAGAAAGAGCTTTCAAATGATGTAACACTCGACCCATATTCCCTATTTAAAATATAAGGGTTGTTATCATCACCCTTAAGGGGTTGATGTGACAAAGTTGAGTTTTATGTCAAAACATGTCCCCCTCAATATTAAAATTGACGTGATTCAGTGTTTCTTAAAAAAATTTCTCTGGACGCAAATCGGTCTGATTGGTTTTCAATGCGCCACCCTATATATAGTATTCAGTTTTTGTGACGGTTATATTATTATTTACTTAAAGATTTTGGGATAGCCGTCAGTTGCAAAATAAAAACTTTTTATTAATTGCCGAGCTTACGGACAAGTTTATTCCATTATCACTGACATAACGCGTGTTTTACTTGAACTAAAATTTTCAAAAAGGTTTTTTCTTTCATGTTTGTTAATCAATAATTAGTTCAAGTAAAACTCGTGTTATAACCATGATAATGATGGAATAAACTATTCCGAAACCTCGGCAATTAATAAATAGTTTTTATTTTGCAATTGACGGCTATCCCACTATATATATATATATATATATATATATATATATATATATATATATATATATATATATATATATATATATATATAATATATATATATATATATATATATATATATATATATATATATATATATATATATATACTGTCCCATTTTCCTGCCTAACGAACTCATTCAAGCCATTAATTCATAAAATAAAGGCACTTGCCGAGTTTCATCGAAGTCGGTTCGTTACTTTTTGAGTTATCGGATGGATATATATATATATATATATATATATATATATATATATATATATATATATATATATATATATATATATAACATATAAAAATTTAAGCTGACCCCGGATATGGGTTCTAGGGGTCCTAGTTCGCGCTCATTTGAAATTTTTTTTGCAAAGTCTCACCATCGATACCTCTGTATTATTGAATTTTTTGAATAAAAATTCACTAAGAAAACTGTAGCCCCCATGGCCTGTCTGATGATGCCGTTGACATCCTGTATGTCTTGACATAGGCAAAATGTTCCAATGGCCTTCCTATTTTGCATTTATGAAATATTTATCATACGTCACGATATAATCGAGCGTGCTTAGCGAAACCTATAACAACACTTTCTGTCCATTTCAGGTCGTAAATAAGCCACAATTTATGTATGAAGTTGTGGCGCTAAAACGTATTAATTAATCAAGCTAAAATGGACTGTTTAATAATTAACTATAGCGTAACACTGTCGGACAAGTCTCTCGCACAATGCACTAATGTTACTGTTTCCTTTCTGTTGCAGGTAAATGTTATGGCACTTGTATCTGCTCATATGCGTCCGAATGTTCACGTTATGTCGCCGGGGGTAAGTTAAATCTTGTTTAATGGGGAATAAATAAATCTTTACAACTGCACTTTGTGTCTGGATTTTGGTCTAATGGATTTCTGACAGTTGTAAAGTGCAAAGCAGAGTAGAAAATTATGTAGGTAACTTCAGTGACTGAGTCTAGAAATCTGTATGTGGAGTAAAACGTACAGACCGTCTGTTACATTTGAATTTTCAGATTTCTTTGATCTCAGGAACTGTTTCAAAGAAATGAAAACTTCAAAATGTTCAGTTTGCAGCGTTTTTGGCGAATTTTTATTAAGAAAGCTGTATATCATATAGGTATAGTTTTGATGGCATACAGATCTAAAGAAATGACACGGTGTTTTATTTAGCAACTATCTTTTTAACTGATTCCTTAAAAAAGGTCTGGAGGTAGCCAGTGCGTTATAGTAGCGTATTTTCAAAAAATATTTCAAATGAGAAAAATCCGCTGAAAGTAAAAAAATCTTCGACGGCAATTTTGGTTGGATAAATTTCCGTAAAGTCTTTGTAGGGAAGGGAAAACACATCACAATGCACCTCTGCAAAACAACCCCTGTTCCCAACCACAGCTTTTCTCCAAAAGACACAGTTCACAACCACGAGGTGAAAATAGTAATTATGAGCGAATTAAGTCACTTTTAGTGAATTTTCTTTTAAAAAATTCACTAATGAGATCCCGACTTTTGAAATTAAAAAAAATTCGTCAAATGAGCGCAAACTAGGACCGATAAAACTCATATCCAGGGTCAGTTTCAATTTATATATATATATATATATATATATATATATATATATATATATATATATACATATATATATATATATATATATATATATATATATATATATATATATATATATATATATATATATATATATATATATATATATATATATATATATATATATATATATAAAGGGTTTTTCATTAAGAGCGCTTTGAAATGGAATAAAACAACCTGCTTAAGTGATGTTGCCACAATTTTTATTTTATTTTATTTTAAAGAACATTTGATGACATTATGTATGGAATATAGTTTCAGCCAAATGGCCGCCGCGTGTTTGGATAATGCCTTTTCAAAACAAAAAAACTGTATTTCGAAATTACAAGTTTAATTATAATTTTAAAACAAAGGAGAAATACACGATGTTTAATGTTGAAACACTCGTAATATATTCTAACATAATATTGTATCTTACTTGTATATATAAATTCGAATATGCTTAGCTAACATTATAAAGTAAAACAACTTAAACTAAATAATTATGTTGACTATAATTAATCAGCGGTTTTATTATTTCCGCGGTGAACGACTGCTTCCATCCTATTATTATATTAACACGAGATATCAGTACAGCATTATACAGTGGGCTGTAACTCGCGGCTCCGCTGAAGGTGGTGTATCCTGGTGGACCAATTCTGGACGACATTTTCGGATAAATAGGGCTCAATCTCATGAAGAACGCGAGTTATGTTGCCCTTCAGGGCAGCAATTGTCTGTGGTTTGTCAGCATAGACTTGAGATTTCACGCAGCCCAACAGAAAGTAATCGAGCGATGTTAGATCACACGATCTCGGTGGGCAGTTGATGTCACCACCCCGCGAGATAACGACGCCCTGGAACTTCCCATCCAATAAAGTTAATGTTTCCCGTGCAGTATGACAAGTGGCGCCGTCCTGTTGGAACCACATGTTCGTGAGATCCCTACCGTTGATTCTGGGCCACAAAAGAGTTGTTGTCATCGTCCGATCTATTCTTAGAAATTTCATGCGGATCTTCGAAGAAATAAGGGCCAATGATACCGCCGGACCAAAATGCACACCAAACAGTGACTTTTTCGGAGTGTAGAGGCACCTGATGGATCTCCCGTGGATTTTCCTCGCTCCAAATCCGGCAATTTTGTTTATTAACAAAATTACTCAGCCAAAAATAAGCCTCATCACTAAAAATGATTTTCTTCCCGAAATCAGGGTCAGCCGCAAAATGCTCTAAGGCCCAATCAGCGTATTCACGGCGCTGTCGATGGTCGTTGCGTTTTAGCTCTTGACTCAATTGAATTTTGTATGGATGAAAACTCAAGTCTCTACGCAAAATCCGCCAAGTTGATGTCGCAGAAAGACCCAGCTCTCGCGCACGACGCGGAATGGACTGTCTGGGGTTTTCACGCACACTATCCCGAACGGCCACAATATTTTCCAACGATCTTGCGTTTCTTTGACGTACAGGCACTGCTTCATCCAAAACCGACCCGGTTCATTCAAATTTATTCATTAAACGCGTATTGTCTACTCTGCAGTACGACCTTGAATACCGTAAAATGGACGCAAGGCACGAAACGTTAGGCGAACAGAGCACTGATTTTGATAATACACTTTAACAATTTCTACACGTTGTTGAACCATGTAGCGTTCCATGGTGAAGAGTCACGAATGAATATGTATTCCTGCCAAATTTAACTGCTATCGCTTTTCGAAGATGGCCGCTACAAACTGTCGAGCGTCCCTATTACCACCAAGCCCCCCCCCCCCCCTCCAAGAATAAGGAAGATAACTTTATCTTCCTCTCAAGATGTTGACTTCGTCAACGAAACGATCGTAAGGTCTCTGAAATAAGTGTTGTGGTGATTTGGGTTTTCTCAAAGTGTACTTATTATATATATATATATATATATATATATATATATATATATATATATATATATATATATATATATATATATATATATATATATATATATATATATATCTGTGTGTGTATCACACCGATAACTCAAAAAATAATGGGCCGATTTTGATCAAATTTGGTTAGTATTTTCCTTTTGTACATGGCTTGGATAAGTTCGTTTGCCAGGAAAATCGGAGAAGGTTTTCCCGTAAAATGTTGTGTTTTCTTTCGAAAAAAAGTATATCTCCGAAAATTAATATACTATGGTAACCAAATTTGGTACGCTGCTTTCTGTAATAAAGTTGTGCAAAAACTCAGTTCTCTAGGTTAAAAGGCAAAGAAATTACAAGCCTCTGATTAAAAAAAAATTATGGACGCAGCAAGTGCGTTATGGTAGTGAATTTTCATAAAAATGTTTTTAATAACAAATATGTGTGTTTTTTTAAGAAAGCAGGCATCAAATTTGGTTACCAGTATAATCTATATATTAGAAACAATGTGCCATGTTTCATCAAAATAACTTTATTGTGTGAAAATGTACAAGATTTTCCAAAAGTAAACTTAAAGTGTTCCCGAAAAACACGTTTCTTGGTCAACCTTATAGGTTAATAGCAAATTGAGCTGTTCAAATATGAAACATTTGATGAAAATTCGCTACCATAACGCACTTTCTGCATCCAGAATTTCTTTTCTTACAAACATGCATTATATTTCGATGGAAAATGCAAAAATGCAATAACATAAGGCGTGTTTGATTAAAAAAATAAGAAAATTTCTATCACCAACGACTTATGGGCCACCCTATGATTGTAGAAATATTTTTTAAGATGTAGCTCAAGACACCCTATAATTAATATATAAAAAAAATTTCATATATTTCATTTACCGAAAATTTGCTACCAAAACGCACTTACTGCGTCCAGATTTTTTTTCTTACAAACGCATAATATTTCGATAAAAAATGCAAAAATGCATTAGCGAATTTGTTCTACGAAAATTAGTTTAAAAAAATTATACACCCCTACTCACTCCTGGTCCCGTAACTTCCTTGGGAAGTGTGAACAAGAAAATTTTCTTGGGGTTTGTGGATCCAGAGGGGTGGAGGCCTAGGCAGGTTTCTGAAAACAGTTTTTTGAAAAGCGTTCGGGAGCTAAACTGCAAATTTATCGAAAATTCGCTACCAAAACGCACTTACTGCGTCCAGATTTTTTTTCTTACAAACGCATAATATTTCGATAAAAAATGCAAAAATGCATTAACGAATTTGTTCTACGAAAATTAGTTTAAAAAAATTATACACCCCTACTCACTCCTGGTCCCGTAACTTCCTTGGGAAGTGTGAACAAGAAAATTTTCTTGGGGTTTGTGGATCCAGAGGGGTGGAGGCCTAGGCAGGTTTCTGAAAACAGTTTTTTGAAAAGCGTTCGGGAGCTAAACTGCAAATTTATCGAAAATTCGCTACCAAAACGCACTTACTGCGTCCAGATTTTTTTCTTACAAACGCATAATATTTCGATAAAAAATGCAAAAATGCATTAACCAATTTGTTCTACGAAAATTAGTTTAAAAAAATTATACATCCCTACTCACTCCTGGTCCCGTAACTTCCTTGGGAAGTGTGAACAAGAAAATTTTCTTGGGGTTTGTGGATCCAGAGGGGTGGAGGCCTAGGCAGGTTTCTGAAAACAGTGTTTTGAAAAGCGTTCGGGAGCTAAACTGCAAATTTACCGAAAATTCGCTACCAAAACGCACTTACTGCGTCCAGATTTTTTTCTTATAAACGCATCATATTTCGATAAAAAATGCTAAATTACATTAACGAATTTGTTCTAAAAAAATTAGCTAAAAAAATTATGCACCCCTACTCACTCTTGGTCCCGTAACTTCCTTGGGGAGTGTAAACAAGAAATTTTTCTTGGGGTTTGTGGATCCGGGGGGGGGGGCTAGGCAGGTTTCTGAATACAGTGTTTTGAAAACCGTTCGGGAGCTTAACTGCAAATTTACCGAAAATTCGCAACCAAAACGCACTTACTGCGTCCAGATTTTTTTTAAGATAAACGCTTCATATTTCGATAAAAAATGCAAAAATGCATTAACACATTTGTTCCACGATAATTAGCTAAAAAAAATTATAGGCCGTTAAACCATAAATTTCACTAAACCTACAAATAAATATCCAAACAGCTACCAAACTTAACTAAACTGACAGCCAAAGCACCAGAGAAAGGGTCTATTTGAAATGGATTTTCTGTAAACATTTTAGTAAAATGAAGGGCAATGACGGTTGAATCTGAAACTTAAGGGTTTGCAGAACAGTGTTCTTGCAACATTTTCTTTTCACAAATAGTATTTGTTTTACATTCTTTGCCTAAACATTGCCAATTTTGACGTTTAATATTGCGAGTTTGACGTTTTGAGGAAAACTCCAACATTTATTGCTTTAACTGCCCATAACTTCTTTGTCTTTAAAGCTATGGACCTAAATTTTGGTACGGAGTTCACTCTTTATAATACAAACACGCGTACCAAATTTGGTTGCCCTTACTTTGTTATTTCCGGAGATATGATTTTTTTATAAAGAAAACAAAAAAAATTCCGGGAAAACCTTGTCCGATTTTCCTGGCTAACGAACTTATCCAAGCCACTTGCAAAAGGAAGGTACTCTGCAAATTTTATCAAGATCGGTCCATTATTTTTTGAGTTATCGGTCGGATATATATATATATATATATATATATATATATATATATATATATATATATATATATATATATATATATATATATATATATATATATATATATATATATATAAACACAGATCTCCCCATAAGCGAATTTAAAAAAAAAAAATTCGCTAAAAAAGGAAATTTGTATCACCAATGACTTATGGGCCACCCTGTGATTGTAGAAATATTATTTTAAGATGTAGCTCAAGACACCCTATAATTAATATATACAAATTTTTTCATCAGCTTTATTGATTTTTTACGAAAATTCGACAAAAATTATATACCATTAAACGATAAACTCTATAGCTAAGGCTACTGCCAAGCATCAGAGAAAGGGTCTATTTGAAATGAATTTTCTGCAAATATTTTAGTAAAATGAAGGACAATGTCGGTTGAAATTAAGACTTTAAGGTTTGTAAAATATTCTTCTTGAGACATTTTATTTCTATAGCCCGTATTAGATTCAAGTTATTTGCCTAAATGTTGCCAATTTTGACATTTTAAATCGCCACTTTGACGTTTTGAGGAAAACCCCAATTTATTTTTCTTAAAATGCCTATAACTTTTTTGTCTTTTGACTTACATAGCTAAATTTTGGTAGGTAGCTTACTTATAAGGATATAAACCAGCGTACTAAATTTGGTTGCCCTTACTTTGTTAATTCCGGAGATATAAATTTTTTTCGAAAGAAAACACAAAATTTTCCGGGAAAACCTAGGCAGATTTTCCTGCTTAACGAACTTATCCAAGCCATTTGCAAAAGGAATTTTTTCACCAAATTTAATCAAAATCGGCCCATTATTTTTTGAGTTATCGGTGTGATACATATATATATATATATATATATATATATATATATATATATATATATATATATATATATATATATATATATATATATATATATAAACATATAAAAATTGAAACTGACCCCGGATATGTTTTCTGGGGGGCCTAATTAGCGCTCATTTGAAGAAATTTTTTCAAAATTCAAAAGTCGGGATCTCCTCATTAGTGAATTTTTTTTAAGAAAATTCACTAAAAGTTGAAACGTCAAAATTGATAATTCTGGTAGTCATACATTAGTACGCACTAGCGCTTTGTGAGTTAAAAATACGGCTCGCAATGACTGACAAGCTCCTAAATCTGCCTCAGTCGTCATTTTGATGAATTATGGTACATTGTTTCTACTATATAGGTTATACTGGTAACCAAATTTCATGCCTGCTTTCTTTAATAAAAAAGACATATTTGTTATTAAAAACATTTTTATGAAAATTCACTACCATAACGCACTTGCTGCGTCGAGACTTTCTGAAGTTTTGAGAAGCTTGAATTATTAACGTTAATGCGTTGCAACCTGTTTTTTCTGTTACAAATACATTTATCGATCCTTGTATAATGTAATTAGAACTATGCTGTTATGATTTTTACACTACAACTACTTGTACCGTTTACCCCCTTTCTAAAAATATATCAAGATTAATTTCTCAAAGAAAAACCTATAAATAAATTAAGCCTGTTTATTTAATACCCGTGTTAAAATTGTACGTTCTCAAGAAGGTTTTGGTGGAGGGTTTTCCTGGTGTTATTAGCGAATTTTCATTAAGAAAAAATCGCTATTGGGGAGGTCACGATGAAAACCATTTGAAAAAATTTCTTACGAGCGCGAATTTGGGTCCCTAGAACCCAAAACCAAGGTCCGTTAAAATTTATATGTGTTTATATATATATATATATATATATATATATATATATATATATATATATATATATATATATATATATATATATATATATATATATATATATATATATATATGGATGTATCCGAGCGATAACTCAAAAATTCTTAGTTGTCGCATAATATAGTGTAATGGACATAAAATCAAGCCAAGTCTATAAAAATGATTCTAAAATAGTTTCTTTTATCTTTAAACTTAAACATAACACATCATACAAGACCGAAACAGTCGTGGGATGTGTTTCAGTGGTAATTCTACTAATTCTGTAATTAATTGTTACGTGTACTTTGCATATAATATCCCTGACATGAAGCCGATCTGATGTATCATGCAAACAAAACGTTACTTGACGTATGTCTAGATGGCTCAGAGGACTCACGCTTGCTTCGAAACATAATAAATAAAGGCGATATCATCAAATATTTCCTTCCATATCTTCTCCAGGTAACTGCCCACTCAGATCCGCCCTTTAGCTTAGCTATAAAAATGTATCTCACAAAGGATAAATACCTGCACGCTCCGAGAACAAAAGGTACCAAATGCAGCATTGCAATCACACTATCTATAAATAGGTTTTTCATATTTTTGCTATTATCCTCTTAAAACCCAGATGTCTAAAACTCAAACAAAAACACAAACACTAACACATTATTAATTAGAGGCTTTTTGCTATAATCACTAAAACCATGAGGTAAATCCAGTTTAGGTAGGAAGTCACAATATCAGTAGAAAATTTAAGATATGTGTATGTGTATATATTTGTTTATATGTATTTGTACAATATTATGTAACCATTATAATAATAAATACTTTTAAAAGCAAAGCAAAAGCTTGCCTCATGAGCAGAAGGTTACGCGATCTAATCCACCTCAATGAATGTGTGTTTTTTTATGTTTTATTTTGACATTTGGATAAACAATAGTGCACAGATTTCGTACGTTTTGAATAAGATCTTGTTTGTGTTTAAAACGGCTGAATAAAAATCTCTGCAGAGTTTTAAATTGAAAGTTGTATATTTAATCATCAATTGATAAATTCAAGAGGGTTTGACGTGATCGTGCTTAAACTTTCTTTTCTTAGGGGGAACTATAATCCTAAATACTTCAAACCTACCTAGATAGCAGCTTATATTTTTCCACTTGTTAAAGTTCAAAGCACTTCCACAACTAACCCAAATAGTAGGATAAGTTACTCCCATCTATTCAATTTATTAAAAAGATTCCTCTCCACGTACATTTGAAATCATAAGGAGCAAGATCAGTGTGGCAGCAACTTGCCCTATGTAATCACACACACCTGGCATATTCTGAGCAGCAAGCCGTTCTCTCCTAGTCTCAAAGGAAAGTTCAACACAGAGGGCATACACGCAGACATAGCAGACTTAGAGCTGGAGATTCTAACACCACCAGGAGAGAGACGGAGGAAACAGATGCAGGACAAGATAATCCCTGTGCCATATTCCTCTCACTCTTACAAATAGTTACAACAAACTATTCGCGCACAGATTCATATAGTGTCTAACATCAAAGAAGATACTCTCCTCTGTATGTCCTAATCCTATCCCCACGGGTGTCTCTCCTTCACATTCTCTAGTCTCTCTCTTTCTCTGTCTGTCCTACAGTTTCACTGGTGCCGCCCCGTTGGGCGATGCGGAGCTGGAGGAGAAATATACGATTAATCCCGGAATACAAATGGAGATTTGTTCTTGCAGGAAAACAGATGACAATATACGCTGTATGGTGAGTAGTTTTGCTAAAACAAGATCATGCAGGGACTTACAACGGATTTAGGTGAATTGTATAATGATTTCAGATTAATGTCAGGTTCAGCAATCCAGTAATAATAATAATATTAAAAAAATTATGTGTTATCTTATTTACACAATATCTGATGCCACGACACGATGTATTAGGCTTATGTGCATCTTTCCGTAGCCCGATGATTACCCTTTCTAAATTACTATTCATTATTAATAATATATTCACTGCACTTCTCCTCCTCCTCCTCCTCCTACTACTACTACTACTACTACTACTACTACTACTACTACTACTACTACTACTACTACTACTACTACTACTACTACTACTTTTTTGAAGCGTAGTTGATGCATCTGCTGACCAAGCTAATGGCACCTTACATACATAACATAATATCGAGCTACGTAGAGGACAGATGGCTATTCATTGGAAGTACTGAAAAATGAGGATGACGTGCAAAGTGCCCCAAGGGTCCGTACTGGGTCCAACACTCTGGAACCTCTACTATGACGGTATTTTTAAGAGCCCCGTACCCCGAGGAGTAGAGCTGATTGGGTATGCGGATGACCTAGCTGTGGTGGTGACAGGTAAAGACGAGGAAGAGTTGAGGAACAAGTCCAATGCGGCCCTAAGATGCGTCACAGAGTGGCTGAACACTAAAAAAACTGAGCCTGGCCCCGCAGAAAACTGAATTGGTGGTCCTTGCAGGAGGTCGAACAGCGAAAGAATTCGCAGTGCAAATCAAAGACATGACAATAACAAGTTAAGAAAATTAAAAATACCTAGGAATTATATTAGATAGAAATATGAGGATGGACATGTAAGAAAGATCGCATCAAAAGCTGAAAAAGCAATAGGAAGCCTAAGCAGACTTCTACCCAATACCAGAGGCCCCCGAGAGGGAATCAGAAGGGTACTCCTTGCAGTAGTCCAATCAACAATCATGTATAGGGCGGTAATATGGCAACGAGCCATAAAGAAGAAAATATACAGAGATATTCTGCTAAGGGAACAAAGGAAAGCTGCAATACGGATTGCCTGCGCCTACAGAACCACCTCAACAGCGGCACTGCTGGTCATAGCTAAAACACCACCAATCCATCTGGCGGTAGAGGAAAGATGTGCCATACACAACGGGATTAACAAAGAAAGGGCAAGGGATATGACGATAGAAAAATGGCAGCGGGAGTGGAAAGAAGAGACCACCAAGAGACAGTGGACAAAAAGATTGATACCCAATTTAAAGAACTGGGTGGATAGAAGACATGGTGAGGTGGATTACTATACCATCCAGATGATTTCCGGGCATGGGTGCTTCCAGTATTACAGGCACAGATTCAAAGTGGCTGAAAGTCACGAGTGCATATACTGTGGCGAGCTGGATACGGCTGAACACACATTTATCGAGTGCTCAAGATGGGCAGAAAACAGGAGAGAAGTGGTGAACGATGTAGGACGATTAACTCCAGAAAATATAGTAGAGAAAATGCTGGTCGACGAACACAGCTGGAAAACCATAAGCAAGTTTAGCAAGAACATCCTAAGTGTAAAGGAGAAGGATCTGAGAAGCCGATAAAAAGGAAGACGGCTCGAACAACCTACTTTACAGACTTTCTTGAAGTAATGCTCCTAGGCAGTTCCGAGAAAGCCAAGATAAATAGAGAAGAGGGGGGGGGATTAGCCGGTAGGAATCCGGCACTACCTGGCAAAGGGCCATTGAAGGTGCCAGGTGTCCATGAGGATTTCCCCTCCAACAGAAAAAAAAACTACTACTACTACTGCTTTTTTTGAAGCGTAGTTGGTGCATCTGCTGACCAAGCCAGTGCCTCCCCTGAGCCGCTCTATAGCATCCTGGTACTATCTTTGCGGCATACCTTCACGAGTGTAGAGCTGCCATTTCTTCTTCTCCTTCCACTTTTTTCCTACATCTCCCATCACCTATTTGTATTTTATTACTGCCACCATTTCATTGGGACAATTAATTGATATCGGGCTTATTTTGGATAGCCCTTTGTGTGGAAAAGTTTCTTCTACCTTGACTGTTATTGCTGATTAATATTCATTACCCTGCCATCTTATATTAAGGCAGTTTAAAATCGAGTGCTAATTACACTTACACTTTCACTTTCACAGTTAATAATCGAATGTTTTCTTTAACTCACATTGCCGCAGGATATCATCGAATGCCAATCTCCTCGACACGCATCACTGTTTTGTTTAAATATCCACCCTTCTCTAAAACAACGATCCTTTTGGATACAGGCTGTGCAATACAAACTTCATTAACCCTGCATCTTGCCATTGTCCAACTTCTTATTAGTTACACTTATAAAAAAACGTCCCCGCGTTTCACTGCTAACATTGTGTCCTCTTTTATAATTTACTGACAATAAAAATTATTACCATTTAAATACTCTGTGACTATACCTACTTTAGACCTACCTATTCACTAGGACCAAATAAAAATTATTTTCTTAAGCTAAACACTATAAATAAAAACAAAACATTGTTCTGTGTTCTTTATATTATAACGATCTTTGCTAGTCAATCAAAACAATATAAGTAAAAACAAAGCATTGTTCTGTATTCCTTCAACTCTCATGATATTAATTATTTAACCTAAAATATTCAACACTCTTTTAAATATACAGGGCATTTACATATTAGGGTGCATGAATTTAATATACATGGCTCGTTTTTCTCCACAATAAAAGGATTCTATTTTTATGACAGATTTGCTATTTATAGCTATATATATATATATATATATATATATATATATATATATATATATATATATATATATATATATATATATATATATATATATATATATATATATATATATATATAATTTTGTCTATTTCTATCACGCGCCGAGTTTATCTTCACTAGGCTTTGACTATTAACTGACCGACTAAAACGCGCCAGGAACGCTTGCTTATATATTTCGTCCGCAACATCTTTCAGAAGAGTCCAAATATGTCGCAAAGGATCTACGCCACTCGAAGTATTATCAGAGAAGGAGAAGCCTGCCGGATCGGGTTTACAAGAACTTCTTGGCCGGCTGTTTTACCAATTTTTAGCTTCTTACTTTATTAATTGTTTAATTAGACAGTAGGGTAAATGTCTCGGTCTAATGCTAACAGTCTAATTATTTATTAAGGGTTTGTAATATTTCGCGCACTCCTGTGAAGGCACCGCGATGCACACTTTGGGAATCACTGCTCTAGGGGAATGACTTAAATCCTGCTACTCACTTGTGTTATTGAGTTATGAACATAGTTAATATTATCGCATCGACTTAAAAATCACCTATATACTCACATTCTTGGTGTATTGCATCTTGCCTTGGGCTACTATGTCTGAATCATCTTGTTGGGGTTTATGGCAAAGTTAGCGTTTGCAAGTAACTTATTCTTGCTTACCTAGAAAGAAAGTATTGAAGGCTACTATATATAAGACAGCAAATTATGCCAAGCCGTCGTAAATTCTACGTCTGTCGATTGACATGTCTAATGCCACACCTATCTCTTGCCTCTGCATAAACCATCAGCGATCTCTTCTCATATGAAACACTTCATATCAGCAAGTAACTTATTCTTGCTTACCTAGAAAGAAAGTATTGAAGGCTACTATATATAAGACAGCAAATTATGCCAAGCCGTCGTAAATTCTACGTCTGTCGATTGACATGTCTAATGCCACACCTATCTCTTGCCTCTGCATAAACCATCAGCGATCTCTTCTCATATGAAACACTTCATATCAGCATTATCCGGTAAGTATTCACCGCACGGAGGCTGCAATCCTAAGACATGAGAGAAAGGGGTTCTTTGTGTGTGTATACATACATAGAGTATAAGACGTACGGCTTGTCTATGTGTGTGTGGAATATATGTGTTATATAGGGAGATATGGAAGTACATGACTTGTAGAAGCCATAGAGCTAAATACACCCATGTCTGTGGTATACCAAAGCATACAGAAAATTAGGTTACAGTATGGAGCAAAGTAATTATGTAATCAGCAGTCTACTGTCTAATCAGACGTCTATGTTGGGGTTTCCTATTGCATAGTGTACGGTGTGTTGCATTATTCATGCAGTTAAGGTATCGGCTGAAGTGTTGGGTTAATAAAGTAACGTAGCTCTTCTCTTTCTTACCTGTGGATTGTTTTATCGAACGAGATTTTTATCGTAACTACATTTCATGTGCAAAGATAGCATACGGCATTTTAAATTGTTTCTACACGCTGTTGCCGGACTGTGTTATTTGTCGCTACCTGTGGTTATACTATCGGTACTGTAATAATGAATTGTGATAACGGCAAGAAAAGTACATCTTGTTCTCAGACTGTCACCTGCGACACCTGTGGGGCCTCACTATATTCTGGTTGCATCGCTTTAACTGCTGATGATGCCTTACGGCTGACCAGATCCAACACAAAAAACATCAGAGTGTACTGCACGAGGTGCCCCAACGTAGATATCCAACGGGACGAGCTGAAGCAACTTTTTGTCGGCTTCCAGAGGGATATGGGGCACCGTTTGTGCAGTTGGAGAGGAAGGTATCCGATCCGTGTATCATCTCATCGAAGAAGCTATGGATCGGATTCAACGAGCTAACGATCTCATGATCTATGGACTCCTTGAGCAGCCGGCCGTATGAGACAAGAACCTAGTCCGCGAGATTCTGAGCACTGTTCCCGGAGCGTCTGCTGTGCCCGGGACTGTTTCCAGGATTGGTAGAAGTGACGCTAATAGCACCCGACCACGCCCTGTCAATGTTGCTCTGGCTGATCCAACTGTGGCTCTCGGCATACCAAGGTCTAAGCTCAGACTGGCTGGCTCTCGTTTCACTGATATTAGCATCTAAGATGACAAGACTCCTGTCCAACTTAAACATTTGAAGATTCTTAGAGCCGAATTGAAGCAACGAATGGATTCTGGCGAAGTTTAGCTGACAATTATATATGTGAGAGGTATCCCCACTACAGTTTCCACTAAACAAACAAAAACTAAATAAGAACGTCAACATTTTTTACACAAACATTGATTCGATTACGGCTAAGTTCGATGACTTAATTTTACGACTTGCATTGCTCTGACTGAGACATGGCTTTCTAGCACAATTTCGGACGGTGTTGTCCACATACCCGGCTCCAGCATTTATCGCTGTGATCCTTCTGTCAGAAGAAAAGGTGGGGTATGCACCTATCTCAATGATAATAATACTTTCAGGGAATTTAAGGTAACTCAGATTCAAATGACTATTCAATCAATGGAACTGTTTAGCTGATCAACGCCTTTTTTATTTTTATATATTTCAACAACACACCACAAGGGCTTACAGCCTAAATACTATCGTACCGTGGATGTCGACAAGGAGGAAAGAGACAACTTGTTAACATACTGCCTGTCGTGGATTAGACTGTGTTTTTCAAGAAATTTTAGTAAATCGGTGTTTATATACTTCTCCATCAGAAACGACTGAAAGGAGAGAAATAGGCATGTAGTTGCTAGGAAGCGCTTTGGATCCTTTCTTGGGGACGGGTTGTACTCGAGCAGTTTTCCTGTTACTAGGGAATATGCCTCTATTATAAGATGTCTGCAACAGACGAGTCAGGAAAGGAGCGAGTTCTGGTGTACATTTTTTGAGAACAATTGCTGGGATCTCGTCAAGCCCAGAGGCTTTCCTGGTATTAAGAGAAGAGAGCATCTTTTGTACCTTTTTAGTTTTGATAATGATATGCGTCATTTTATGTGCGACATTGGGGACTGTTGGCGGTTGAACATTGGGAGGTGGGTTGAGAGTAGAATTGCCGGCTAACAACGAGGCAAAAAGTTCAGTCTTGTCCAGGGCGGTAGAAACAATTTCATCCCCTGAAACAAGAGGTGGGAACGTGCTGGATTTGCTGCCGTTGGTGCTTGAGAGGACTTTGTTTTTGATGTGGTTATTAAACGAGTTTTTTTGCGTCAGAAAGAATGCGATTTCTTGCATCGTTAAATGCTTGTCGGGTTTTTTGACTCGGATTGTGTAGAAGCGTTTTGTGAGCTTTTACCTTTCTAAGTCTGGTCTTGTCACAAGATTTAGAGAACCGGGGCTTTTGAGTGGCTGAAGAGGTTTTCTGTGTACGTGGAATAAATAATGCCATGCCAGCTTGGAGAATTTCGGTGACGTTTTTTGAGATATCAGAGGGGTCAGTATGAGAGAAGCAGACAGACGCCCATAGAAATGAGGAAATGTAATCCCGCATTTCGTCCCAGTTCGCGGAGTTGTAGTGCCAAACGATACGTGGGTGTGATGACTATGTGGCCTCGGGTTGCTTGCGCAGGAAGTAGTGACCATGCCGTGGTCTGAGTGACCAAGGGGGGCGGTGACTGATGTCTTATAGCATTCAGGTTTTGTAGTAAGAAGGAAATGCAAGGGATTTGAGCTCTGTGTTGGGATGCGAGGAAAGTAAGTAGGTTGCTGAACTATATTGTCTAAAGAATTGCTGACTGCAAATGCCTCCGCTGCTTTCCCTTGTGGATCGGTTTTTGAAGATCCTAACCATTCCTTATTATGGACATTGACGTCACCAAGAATAGTGACGTCGGAGGAAGTATATTCAGAAATCAGATGGTCGGTTTTTTCAGAAAGGTAGTCGAAGAGCTGGACAAAGGTGTTGTCAGAAGGTGACCGGTAAATGCAACAGATGAGTTTAGTTGCAGTCCTGAGATAGAGTTTCATCCGAAGTATGTATTTTCTTCCAGCTTCTAAATTGGGGCATCTGGTGCAAGGTAGATTGCTACGGAGGTATGCGTACACGCCTTCATGCAATCTAAAGGAAGTAGGGAGCTCCTACCCCGGGAAATTAAGGTGATTAGTGGCTGTTTTGGAACTGATTTGGGTTTCGGTGAGGAAGTGGGGTTGGGGCCTATTAGCCTGGAGGAAATGGTGGACGAAGTTCAGGTTAGAATTTAGGCCACATATATTCGAGAAGGATATGCTAAATCTTGATGCCGGCGCCCCCTGCACACCCCTCTTCCGAAGATCCGAATGGATCCCCCAATAGAGAGACAAAGTATGTAAGACTAGATGCATTCTCGCAACAATTAGAACCGTAGACCGGTTTCGCTTTCGTTAGAGCTCTTCAGTACGGCATACTAATTGTAGCATAAATATGCACCAAAAGTAATACGGCTATAGTATAGCCAGTCTTAAAATACTAAGTGAGTGGTGGACGTGCCGCCACCTAGTTGCGGAACCAAGTAGTATGTTGTCACGCCAGCTCCAAATAACACAAAGTTTTAAAAAAATAGAGACTGTATACAACTAACTAACAATTTAGAATTTGGCCCATTTCTACCCCAATATAGGGACAAAGTAGGTAAGACTAGATGCATTCTCGCAACAATTAGAACCGTAGACGGTCTACGGTTCTAATTGTTGCGAGAATGCATCTAGTCTTACATACTTTGTCCCTATATTGGGGTAGAAATGGACCAGGGCTGACAATTTTCTAAATTGTTAGTTGTATACAGTCTCTATTTTTTTTTAACACTTTGTGTTATTTGGAGCTGGCGTGACAACATACTACTTGGTTCTGCAACTAGGTGGCGGCACATCCACCACTCACTTAGTATTGTACAAATCTTGAAAACGCGTTGTTAATTTGTTTTTCTGATTACCTCAGCGATATCAAATTACACAACTTTGCTAATTCAATAGATTTTGTAGCTACAATAAGAACAATGTTGGCAGTAATGCAGACTTAATTTGGTACAGCTTGTATAGTACACCCACGGACGTTTAGATTTAATAACAATCAATAACGTTACAGTGTAGAATTATTATTTTTCACATATTTTAATTGTGCCCTAGTGAATCATATTTTTGAGGCACTTAGAGTTTCTGGTGATAAAAGTTTTTTATATCTTCGTGTGTGTGTGTGTGTGTGTACTGAGCAGACGAAAAAGCCTGTTGTCTGCCTTTTTCCACTTCGCTGTCACACGACGAGCTCACAAAAAGCCAACACTTTTCAGAACAATAGTGATGACTTTAATTTCATACATGGTTACATTTATTTGTCTTTTCTCCATCGTGTCTGTCGTCCAATATACGCTCAAACTTACTGAATGTATCCATTTCGCTTTTTTCAATTTTGAAATTGGGTCAGGCTTGCCTTCCGTTACTGAGGCATCTCGCCCTTATTTATGCTCATCTCTTTCCCCGCTCGCACATTTTTATTTAAACCTTTACTGGTTTTAATTTTGAACGAATGTCCGGCAGCGTGTTCGATGAAACATATTACTCTCCTGCTCTATACCCTCTCTGGAAAATGAATTTCTTCAGTCTGTTTTTCCGTTTAGTGGAAACGCTAACACGGGGTGTATGTTCTCGACTAATTCCGTCGGACGCTTTTATTTGCCAGTATTCTTATTGTTCGCTTGTTTCTTTTCGAAATTAGAAGCACACAAATGGCAGATCGATTTAATCGTGTTGGCCGTTTAAGAGGAATAAACAAAAGAGCAATGAGATTGCGGTCTGTCGAGTGTTTTCGTTCAATGGTTACTATTTGTTCGGTGCCAGTTTTAAACTATCGAAGTGTGTTATGTTCTTCGTTGTTGGAAAATAAAGTAGCTTGCGCAGTTTCTATTAAAAAAAGGTCTGGACGCAGCAAGCGCGTTATAGTAGCGAATTTTCGTAAAAATATTTCAAACCTGGGAAATTTATTTTTCATTAAACACCTGTTACTTTTTTCGCTTTTAACTGAGAGATCTAAATCTTTGTATGTAACCGGTTGGCCATTTAAGTTTTAGAATTTGAATCGGCTTTAAAAAAAAACTAATGAATATTTTTTCAAAGTAATGGGTTTATTAGAAAGATTGAACCTTTCCATTTAGGAATGGAAGACATCATTCAAATGACTGCCAGGGCTAGCCTTACAATACCCCATTCGATCAGTCCAATTTTTCAGTACATTTTCGATTGTTTGGGCTTCTATTTCGTCAATGGCAACTTCGATTTCATGTTTCAAGTCGTCAATCGTCTCTTTATAGTTAGCGTAACACTTGTCCTTAACGGCTCCCTACAAAAAAAAGGTCAAACGGAGTCAAATCGCAGCTTCGAGGTGGCCAATTGACATCAGCATTTCGGCTGATTATGCAATTTCCTAAAACAGTGCGCAAAAGATTGATTGTTACGTTGGCTGTATTGCACGTTGCGCCGTCCTGTTGCAACCAAATGTCGTCTATGTCATACTCTTCAATTTTGGGAAACAAAAAATCTCTTAGCATGGCGCGGTAGCGATCGCCATTCACCGTTACGGCGTTTCCTTGCTCAATTTCGAAGAAAAATGGCCCAGCAATGCCGCCAGACCAAAATCCGCACCAGACAGTCAATCGTTGTGGATGCATTGCACGATGATGTGTGGACTTTCTGAGCCCCAGATACGACAATCTTGCTTATTGGCGTATCCTCCGAGGTGGAAATGAGCTTCATTTGAAAAGATGATTTTTCGATAAAAATGCTTATCTTCGATCAAGTGGTCTTCGGCCCAAGAATGGTGACCTCGGAGGAAGGATATTCAGAAATCAGATGGTCGATTTTTTCAGAAAGATAGTCGAACAGCTGGACAAAGTTGTTGTCAGAAGGTGACCGGTAAATGCAACAGATGAATTTAGTTGCAGTCCTGAGAGAGAGTTTTATCCATAGTATGACTTTTCTTCCAGCTTCTAAATTGGGGAGTCTGGTGCAGGGTAGATTGTTGCGGACGTACGCGCACACGCCTCCATGCAATCTAAAGGAAGTAAGGAGCTCATACCCTGGGAAATTAAAGTGATTAGTGGCTGTTTTGGCACTGATTTGAGTTTCGGTGAGGAAGAGGAGTTGGGGCCTATTAGCCTGGAGGAAATGGTGGACGGAGTTCAGGTTAGAATTTAGGCCACATATATTCGAGAAGGATATGTTAAATCTTGATGCTGGCGCCCCCTGTACACCCCTCTCTCGGAGATCCGAATGGATGGGTATTTTACCTCCGGAATCTTTTGTACAAGGAGGAGCCATCATCATTTTTGCTTATAAGGGAAACCGACTCATACACCAGAACCGGAAACGTCCGTTGGGACTTCACCGGCCCCTTGATGTAAGGGGTGGTACCTCCTCGGGTGTGAAAACAATCCTTTACTATCACGTAAAGGAAAATTCTACTACCACCTACCATATTGCAAGTACACCACACCAGCCAACTATTAAAGAGCTGACCAGCTTTAGAAACTGCGCGTTTGGTGATTTAGGTTTTCCAAGTGTACTTGTAAGTCTCTACTACTTCGTTATTCATTTTGTAAAATATTTTCCCTACAAATTACCCAAATAATTGGGAAAAAAAATGCGTGGATATAATCAGAGCAATATAATTTTTACTTTTATTTTGACATTCATATCTATACCACATAGTAGGTATATATCCTTCCGAAATCTGACAATGCACATAACTTGTTTCAAGGGTAACTATTGTCCGAAGCCTAATAATATTTTCTTTGTTTTAACTTTTAAGGCAAATTTACAAACCTAATACGCTTCCTGCGTCAGAACTGTTTAACTTTTTTTTTTCAATACCTATAGCATCTCAGGCCGTTGGGATATAATATTTTCCATTATTTTTGTTATTTTTACCAACACTAGATCAATTTATCGTTGACCCGCCGGATAGTCGAACCCGAAGCCTCCTACTTTGCGACGGGTTGACTCTTAGGAACGTTCACCACAAGGGCGCTCCTAGCTGATTGATTCGAAGTTAGCACATCTATTATAGAAGAAAATCCCCCTTGTCAACCAACCTTATCAACTCTTCAAAGATATATAACAAGTTACTTTATTATTTAGATTTCTCATTTTACATTGGAGTTCCTAGAAATCTTTAAAAAATATTACATATCTATATGTCGGCCATATACTACGACAAAGAGGACACGAGGAGAAAAGTCGTAGGAGAAATGTTTGAAGTCTTCTATGTCTGTGAGCAAACGGTCTCAAAATAAATCATGCGGTGGTACGAAATGGGACCCGGTTTATCATCGTTATGTTCTTTATAGGCGATGTTCTGACTAAAAATGCTGCAAACTACAAAAGTACTGTGGGCAAACGCTGCAATTATTTATAACCGAAAAGAGAGAAAACTCACTGGCTTCTTGGAACATAGCCGTACGCTATTCTGCGAATATAACGGACGGAAGCTATTATTCCCCTTCAAAGTAATCCGAACTTTGACACAAGAGCCATTTTCTTGTTAATAACTAATTAGTTTTTAGTTTTTTATAACTAGTTTTTTATAAGGTGATTTTTTTTCAGAGAAATTGATTGCAATGAAATGCTTTTTACTTATATTTTCTTACCACATGTGCCCGACTTCCGAGAAAAAATTAATAACAAAAGTGACCCCTAGAAGTGTACGCAAATAATTTTCTACTTTCAAATTTTACCGCTAGGTGGCGTATTTTTTTTATCAAAATCGTAAAATCAGAATTTCTCTAAAAATTAATAATAAAAATAAGTCACGTAGAAGGGTTTTGGACTCTGCTATTGAAGGTCTAAAAATGATTTATTTGACATTTTGGCCCAACTCTTAATATAAGGGCTGCTCCATATGTCGCTTAAAGATGTACAAATTGCATGAATGAATCAATTGTGGTACACGCACGATAAAGTTTCTGCTGATTTCAGTGTAGTTAATAATAATAATAACATGCAATTGACTCAACAGAATGTTGAAAATAAAATTACTAACATAGCGGCTACGGAAAATAACGAGATACTGGTTGATTGTGGTACTCTGCAACCTCTGCATACTGAGCAAGACGAACATATCAATAATGCGCAATAAAATGAGGAACTCATCCTCAAATTGCTCACAGAAAGGATACGCGCAGCCGTGGAATATGAAGGAAAGAATCTTACTAGTAGACCACCGTTACCTTGGCTAAGATAATCTAGAAAGCTGGAAATTATACTGGAATTTTGAACATAATAATTCTGCCATCGTGCCTTCTAGAGACCATCA
The DNA here is from genome assembly GCA_964006375.1 of Tillus elongatus. Classification (NCBI taxonomy): domain Eukaryota; kingdom Metazoa; phylum Arthropoda; class Insecta; order Coleoptera; family Cleridae; genus Tillus; species Tillus elongatus. Next base: position 84,357,769 of record OZ023270.1, on the reverse strand, counting down.
CACTGTAGGACCTGCACATGCTGATTTACTGTGCAGCAACTGCAGCAATTAAAGCTCTAGGCATTAAGATTTCTGATCAAAGAGCCAATCACAGAAACTCACGTCAAGGAGTGCCCCCATTCGAAAAAAGGTTAATAAGCAGGGTGGAAACACTCTGAAAAGAAATTGGACAACTGCTGCAATACATCGAGAGAGTACAGACAAGAAAATGCAGAAGCGTGTAGAGGGAATAATAGAGCGAGTTCGACAACACTCAACACAAGATCCAGTCAATCCCACTGAAACATTGCACAAGAATGTTTGGACACCTTAAAACAGAAGCTTTCTGTATATACAGAACTCTTAAGGATATATGAAGCGAACTACAATAGGAAATATCACAATACTATGATTGAGCTCTTTGTAAGGACTTTCTACCGTCAGCTCAATTCAGCTAAGAATGTAGCCACCATACCTTTCCAAATAAGGAGTAAATTAAAGAAGTTTGAAAAAGTCAACTAGCGACACCAGCCTCCTTCAATATTGGCGCCAGCTGGATTAATGAAGAACACCCAGCTTGTCAGAGTTATAAAGAGATGCACCATGAGCCGTTTACCACAGATGAAGTCTCTGAGGTTATTAAAGAGCTTCATAATTTTAAGACACCCGGGCTTGATGGCGTCCAAAACTTTTTGCTGAAGAAATTAGGGTGTACACATCATTTATTGGCGGTGTTAATAAATGATGTTACACTTGACTCAATGAACATGCCATTGTTTTTCACACAAGGTAGTACGTATCTTCTGTCAAACGACCAGCAGTGTTCTGCAGACCCTGGCAGTTACCCGCCAATAACTTGTCTTCTGACTTTAGATAAGGTGATTACATCCTGCCTTGAGAAAGGTATATATGCGCACTGCTGACGAAACAACATAATTGCGAGCCAGCAAAATAGGTGTTCAAAAGGATGCATAGAACAGCTAATCGTTAATTTGGTTGTGTGCAATCAATCTCACAATGGACGAAGAAATCGCTTTGCTGCCTACGTAGATTACACAAAGGCATTTGATTAAAGGCCATAGGAATAGCTTATAAATGTGTTGGAGATTTACACACAATGTCTACCTTGAGAACAAAAATTCAGTTACGGGTACAAACGGGTAATAAAATCGTAACCAGCGCGATACTAATTAGAAGAGGTATAATTCAAAGCGACTCGTTAAGTCCGTTGTGGTTCTGCCTCGCATTGAATCCACTATCAAAGCGTTTGAACTCTACCAGATATGGCGTCGACATAAAAAGCAATGGGGGGATCAAATTAGGCTAAATCATATGCTGTATATGAATCTTCTTCAGCTGATGGCCTCCACAAGAAACCACCTGGAAAAACTCCTTAAAATCTTGGAAAGATTTTCCAGATATATTGACATGCAGTTTGGGCTTGAAAATGTAACATCTTATGTGTAGTAAGAGGGAAGATAGGTTAGGGTTAGGTTTGATTGTGAGCGGGCCATACCGGTCCCTCCACCGCGATCATAAGGTCTATAGTGGCTCACGCATAATAGTCTATATTTCGCCCAACAAAGCCAGCATCCTGCAGAGGTCGATAATCTTTGTGGGAGAAAGTTGATCCAGATCCTCCGGAGCAAGCTTTATCTTGCCAAAGAGCAGGTATCTAGTCCTGTCCGCTGCCGGACAGGAACACAGTACGTGCTCTGCTGTCTCGTCACTCTCCATACACAGCCGGCACTCGGTCTCCTGACCGACTCCAATACGGTGCATGTGGTGACGCGAGCGGCAGTGTCCTGTATACAGGCCAACTAGAGTACTCAGTTGTTGTCTGTTTAACTCTAGAAGTTTTTTAGCCCTTGACTCAGACAGGCCAAAGAGGGAAGATACAATTATGTGTATATGAAATGCAAAATTTTCAGAAAATTACCGCATTGGACGCAGAAGAGTGTTACAAATCCATGGGAATACAGCAAGCGCGGAAAATAAACCACTCACTAATGAAAAGCGATCTGACAAATTAGTTTACGAAGCGAGTAAGGCAAGTAGTGCGAACACATCTAGGTAGCAAGGACCGGATTAAAGCTCTTAATACATATGAGTTTTCTGCACTCGGCTATTCATTTCGGATTGTAAACTGGAGTAAAATACACAATAACAAAATTCAAACCAGGATACTTCATTACACAGATTATCTTCAGTACTCATTTTTCAGTTGTTTCCAGAATTCTTCTATGCAATCCTTCTTCACTACCCCACACCACCATCGCGTAACTCACGTGCGTCTCCACCAAAGAGTGATAAAGGACCATCAAGTGTTTTTCATTAAAAAGTTGAGCTGATTCCTTGAATTTAGCAACGAGCGTACGAAGTTTGTTGATCACCGACAGAATGTGACATGTCTATTAAACAGAAGTCTATTATCACACCCAGGTAATAGATTTTTGTTTGCATATACTATCGAGACAGTCTAGTTGGTTATGTTTATTGTTATATCTTTGTGCTCAGGAAGTCTGTCTGCACAGCACGTAACTGGCAAGAAATTTGTTTTATCAAAATTAATTGTCAATGCATTGCTTAATAACCACTCACACACTAAACCAAGATCTTCACTGATTGTGGTATATAATTCCTCCCAACTTCTGCCCGAATATAAAATCACAGTATCGTTCGCGTAGCTAATTATTTCAGCCTAAAATCTTTGCTGGTACAGTTCATCAATACATAAAGTAAATAGAAGAGGGTCCATAACACTTCCCTGAGGTACTCCATATTTCAACTCTCACGGTTTGCTGTAGCAGCCTCTCAAGGCTACACATTGGAATATATCATCCAAGCAGCTCCTGAGAAGTTTAAGCGCAGTACCCCTGAAACCTATATTTTCCATAGCTTCGTCTGGACAACACACATGGTAGGTGGTAGTGGAATTTTCCTTTACGTGATAGTTAAGGATTTTTTCACGCCCGAGGAGGTACCACCCCTTGCATCAAGCGGCCGACCCGGTGAAGTCCCAACGGACGTTTCCGGTTCTGGTGTATGAGTCGGTTTCCCTTATAAGCAAAAATGATGATGGCTCCTACTTGTACAAAAGATTCCGGAAGCAAAATACCCCTCCATTCGGATCTCCGGGAGAGGGGTGTACAGGGGGCGCCAGAATCGAGATTTACAATATCCTTCTTGAATATATGTGGCCTAAATTCTAACCTGAACTCCGTCCACCATTTCCTCCAGGCTAATAGGCCCCAACTCCTCTTTCTGGCCGAAACTCAAATCTGTGCCAACACAGCCACTAATCACCTTAATTTTCCGGGGTATGAGCTCCTTACTTCTTTCAGATTGCATGGAGGCGTGTGCGCGTACGTCCGTAGCAATCTACCCTGCACCAGACTCCCCAATTTGGAAGCTGGAAGAAAAGACATACTATGGATAAAACTCTCTCTCAGGGATGCAACTAAATTCATCTGTTGCATTTACCGGTCACCTTCTGACAACAACTTTGTCCAGCTCTTTGACTACCTTTCTGAAAAAACCGACCATCTGATTTCTGAATATCCTTCCTCCGAGGTCAATATTCTTGGTGACTTCAATGTCCATAATAAGGAATGGCTAGGATCTTCAAAAACCATTGCACAAGGAAGAGCAGCGGAGGCCTTTGCAGTCAGCAATTCTTTCGCCAATATGGTTCAGCAACCTACTTACTTTCATCGCATCCCAACACACTGCTCAAATCCCTTGGATCTCCTTCTTACTACGAATCCTGACTGCTATAAGATATCAGTCACCGCCCCCCTGGGTCGCTCAGACCACGGCATGGTCACTGCTTCCTGCGCAATGCAACCCGAGGTCACACAGTCATCACACCCACGTATCGTTTGGCACTACAACTCCGCGAACTGGGACGAAATGCGAGATTACTTTTTCTTATTTCCATGAGCGCCTGTCTGCTTCTCTCATCCTGATCCTTCTGATATCTCACAAAACGTCACCGAAATTATCCAAGCTGGCATGGAATTATTTATTCCACGTACACAGAAAACCTCTGCAGCCACTCAAAAGCCCTGGTTCTCTAAATCCTGTGACAAGGCCAGACTTGAAAAGGTCAAAGCTCACAAAAAGTTTCTACACAATCCCAGTCAAGAAAGCCGTCAAGCATTTAACGACGCAAGAAACCGCTATGTCCGCATTCTTTCTGAGGCAAAAAACTCCTTCAAAAGCCACATCAAAAACAAAGTCCTCTTAAGCTCCAGCGGCAGCAAACCCTTCTGGACTCTTGCTAAATCTATTGGGAATAATTTTTGCAAGAGCACGTTACCACCTCTTGTCTCAGGGGATGAAATTGTTTCTACCGCCCTGGGCAAGGCTGAACTTTTTGCCTCGTGGTTCTCCGGCAATTCTACTCTCAATCCACCTCCAAATATTCAATCACCAACACCCAATGTCGCGCATAAAATGACGGATATCATTTTCAAAACTAGAAAGGTACGAAAGATGCTCTCTTCTCTTAATACCAGGAAAGCCTCTGGCCTTGACTAGATCCCAGCAATTGTTCTCCAAAAATGCGCACCAGAACTTGCTCCTGCTCTGGCTCGTCTGTTTCAGACATCTTACAATAGAGGCATATTCCCTAGTAATTGGAAAACTGCTCGAGTACAACCCGTCCCCAAGAAAGGATTGAAAGCGCTTCCTAGCAACTACAGGCCTATTTCTCTTCTTTCAGTCATCTCTAAAGTGATGGAAAAGTATATAAACACCGAATTACTAAAATTTCTTGATAAACACAGTCTAATCCACGACAGGTAGTATGGATTCCTTCAGCGCACATCGACTGCCGACCTCATTTCCTTTGTCACCCATTCTTGGAACAAGTCTATGGAACAACACGGTGAATCCCAGATTGTTGCTCTAGATATATCCAAAGCATTCGACCAGGTCTGGCACGCAGCGCTGCTTAATAAACTTCCGGCCTATGGTCTACCACCAAAACTTTGTACCTGGACAGCAAATTTCCTCTCCAACCGGAGCATTTCTGTTGTGGTGGATGGCCATTCCTCTAAACTGTATCCAATTAATGCAGGAGTTCCTCAAGGTTCAGCTTTAGCCCCTATTTTGTTTATTCTCCACATCAATGACCTCCTCTCTAGCACATCCAACCCAGTTCACAGTTACGCGGACGACAACACCCTCCACTCCAATATACAATATTCTAAGCCTGTCTCTTTAGCCCAACCAGATGAGGATCGCAGACTCATGGAGGGTTCTATCTCCGTGGATCTCCAAAAAATCTTAGACTGGGGAAGTAGAAATCTTGTACAATTCAACCCCACCAAATCACAGTCGTGCTTTCTTTCTCATAAGAGATGCACTAACCCTAGACCCATCACAATAAACAACCAAGTTATTAAAAGTAGTGAGTCCTTTTCACTTGTTGGCATCTCTGTGGATCGAACTCTCAATTGGCACCAACATGTCACATCAATTGCAGAAGCGGCTGATAAGAAATTAGGTTTCCTCTTCCGGGCTCGCAAATACTTATCACCAGCTAATCTCTATACTTTATATACTTCGCAAATAAGACCAAACCGAGAATAGTGCTCCCACATCTGGGGTGCTGCTGCCGCTTCTACACTCGCTATCCTGGACTCCATTCAGAAAACAGCTATACGTCTCATCGGCGACCCTAACCTCACCCTAAGGCTGCCATCCCTTGCCCACCGTCGTGCCGTTGGTGACCTCTCTCTCTCTTTTATATATATATATATATATATATATATATATATATATATATATATATATATATATATATATATATATATATATATATATATATATATATATATATATATATATATATATATATCTGCACGGGCATTGTTCAGAGGAGCTTTCTTCCATAGTTCCTCCACCTACTGCCCCTAACATATCTACCAGGGGAACAGAGCGAATGCACCCTTTTACTGTCCAGGTCACCAGACATAGAACATCTTATTATGCCCGCTCTTTTGTCCCGAGGACTTCCAAGTTGTGGAACTCCTTGCCGGCACATGTTTTTCCTTCTCCTCCGAACCTTCAAGTCCAGAATTAAGAAGTTGCCTCTTTCCTCCTTGTCGACACCCACGGTACGATAGTATTTAGGCTGTAAGACCTCGTGGTGTGTTGTTGAAATAGATAAATTATTTTAAAAAAAACACTGTCGAAAGCCTTGGACAAATCTATAAATACTGTAACTGAAAACATGCCGGAATCCACCTTGCAATTTATTGCCGAAACTAACTTCGCCACCGCATATTGAACTGTCACGACCATTTAAATGTAGTCTATGCTGATCGTGGGATTTGAGGTGGAGAAGCTCAGCAATGGCCGCCAGGATTCCACGATCTTGATAGTTTGGATTTATTTTTGAGTTATCATCTTAAAACTGGTTAATAAAAGTCCCATTAACACTTAAGATTTATAGAACGAATAATTGCCACGTGTGAATCAATAAGGAATGCGTCTGGAATGTTTCGACAAACGCACAATTCGACGCGACTTATCCATAAACAAGCAAGCATTAAAATTGTCAATGGATCGAATCTTTTGCCGCCTAGCAAGGTGCTGCATGATTAATTGATAAATGATCTATTCTGGCTCACTTAAAAATAAGACAAGTACAGACTGGATATCATCACATCGCCCTCTCCAACAATAATTATGTCTGATATGTCAGAGTTTAGTAGAGCCTTCATTAATATAACAAGTCATCCACCTCAAAGAGTTGACGTAGATGGGCGGAAGGATATCAAGGAAATTCGCTGTAATCCGTCCGACAATACGCCCGGAGTCCCGTCTGCTAGCTATATAGCTCCAACTACCAGCTAGTCGCAGTCAAGTCTAACAATGTTTGCGATAGTTACCTAACAATTTTAAACTAGTTGTAACATGTTGCTCATTACAACCAGTCAAAATATAATGAATACACAACACGATAACAGAAGTTAAGCGCATAGTTCGGTACTTCACTGCACCGTAACTGTGTGTGTGTGTATGTGTGTGTGTGTTAGTCAACACTCCTGTTCACCCTGCGCCAAATACTGCTCGACGACTTCTTGTGAATATTCGGGAATTAAAGGAGTTTAACTAAGACTCCCACCGCCTCTCTCGTCTTGTGTTCTAGGTTTATGAACTTAACTATTAATTAGCTTCGGAGAAAAGAAAGTTTCATCTAAAGTTATTTAGCGTTGCAGGAACGAAACGAGAACGTTAGTCATAATAAGAGTAAGAGTATAACATCTATTTGCTGCGCTAGAAAAGAAATTAAAGATAATTAAGTTGCTATAAATGTTAAGCCTTTATTTGCATAACCAGCGTATAAAGCGAATACAATTTTTCTCAGGATACTAGAAAAGGGAAAAGTTTAAAATCAAATAGCAACGGGAAAGTTATGTAATAATGCATACAGGGGGATTTAAAAATAATGGTACACAGAGCAGCACTATATTATTGGCATCAAAATATTATGATCTAGCCAAACCTACCACAGACCAAACGTCAAAATGAGGGTTTTAGAATGAGAAATTTAACATCGATTTTCCTTGATATCTGGAAAGTATTTTACTTATTGTCTTGAAATTTGATACTGACGAGTTTCTCATAGTGATAAAAAATATGTATGTGTTTTGTTTCTTTAACGTCGGCCTATTTCCGCGACTATGGCCAATCACCGACGCCAGGGAGCAGTTTCACGTCACTATCCTGGAAATTTTGCCGAACTCCTGCCTTTCTGTAAGGAGGGTAGGGATCTTTAACGTGCCCAACGTTGCATGGACACGGGACCGACGGCTTTACGCCCCCTCCGAAGGGCAGAACGTGCAGACATTCAACTTGCTCAAATACAATGCCAGAGTTGATGTTAATGTTACAGTTTGTACTGAAAAAGTGAAAGAAGTATCCTGCGATCGAACCCAGTACCCTTCGGTTCAGAGGCACACGTTCTTACCCCTGAACCACCGAGGTTCTGATAAAAAATATCTAATTTCTAATTTAGCTCTTGCGGACAGAGAGCGCTGATTTCGGCACGTTTCAAGTCTTAAAAGTACTTACACTGTTTAAGAAATGCGAGATATGGTTTAATTTTATGCGTAAAAAAATTCGTGCGCCAGAGGCGCGTAGAACATGTGCTGAAAATCATTTAAACATAAGACAGCCAAATCACAAATTACTTAAAAATATTAATGACAGATTAGATAAAACTAACAGTAAAGGGCAAAACATCGACTTCAATGCAAACAGCCCTAAGTATTGTAAGGAACTGGTGTGTGACAGATGGGCTTACTGTCAATCATCATAAGACAGTTCTTGTCCTACTCACGAACAGAAGGAAACTAAATTTTAAAGCTCCCACTCTGAATGGAACACAGACAATTTTCCAATTAAGTTAAATATTTAGGTATCGAATTGCAACACGCATTGGAAAAAAACACTTTCGAGAGCCAACGTGACAATCTGGACTTGCCATAGACTCGTAAAAAAGACATGGGGGTTGAATTCCAGAATGGTATATTGCATATATCAAAGTGTGGTTAAACTCATTGTCACATATGTACCTATTGTGGAAAAAACGGAAAAAGCCTCAGCGGCTGATTGTCTTGAAATCACCAAAGCTATGGCATTATGCCATACAGCTGCTATAGAGGGAATGCTAAATCTGGACTCCACGGCAAATATGTACGAAGGAGGGAGCAGCACTAAGTGCCTCGAGATTATTTCAGACAAATTCAAACCAGGAGACTTGTTTGACAACTTAAATATCCTAGGAATTATTCGATTGGTGTCACACCAAACCAACAGATCAAATGCCAGCTAACTGGACGTCATAGTCCCATTTGACGAGGCCATAAGTGACGGCGAGGCATGGGACAGAGACATTCAGAGGCTAATAAACAACACATATCTATGGTATACAGACGGTTAAAAACAAATGGAGGGACCAGGACTTGGGAACAGGAGGACCTAACTTTAGACTCGCTAAATTCCTAAAAACTTTCACTATATTACGACGGGAAATGCTTCCTATAGATCTCTGTGTACAGTAGTGCAAACAGAGAGGACTCAGAAATACAGAGATTTATATCCTTTCAGACATTCAGGCGGTACTAAAGACTCTGAACTCATTTAAAACTGACTCTAAACTGAGCTGGGACTGTAAAAAACTTTGAAATTATTGGCTGCAAACAACAAAGTTACTTTGATGTGGGTATCAAAGCATTGAAGGAAATGCTTTAATACCATACCAGACCAATTTATGACTGTGAGCCCTGTTGTGGACTAACAAAAAACCATGTAAGGAATGAACTTGATATTTGGGAGAAGAACCAAATGCTGCCATAATGGAGGAAAACACCAGGCTTAAGGCAGGCAAAACGGTTCATCACCATATCAAGAGAGGAGTCAGAACTGCTCCTTGAATTGAACAGGAACGACTTGAGAATAATCAGACTTTCTCCAGGACACTTCCCAGTAAGATATCACCCTGTGAAGATGGGTAAGATGGGCAGTGAAAACTGCAGATACTGCGCTGAAGCAGCACAACACAACACAACATACGAGTTGGTATGCGACAACTTGGCTCAGTTCTGCAAAAGGCTCTGATATCTTGGAGGGGTAAACTTAGTACCCCAAGAAATGGATAAAATATTTCCAAAAAAGATACCAGAGAACATAAGAAAGTCTTAACTTTTTTGGCAACTATTCGAAGATAGAGTGGTGCGCACAAGACCCATTGAGGTCGCAGCGCTGAGAGTCTAAATGCCTATACGACTAATTAATCAATCTACAATCTGGGTGAAACTAGTTTGTTCCGTCCAAAACGAGATACTTTAGGCTGTCCAAAAAACATCTTCTACGAACAAGAAGAAGAGATTTTAAGTTAATGTAGCAGATAATCTAGGAATCCGTTCATAGAATAAGTGCAGCAGTTTTTATAAGTGGCTGAGGATACTTCCTGACGAAGGTGTCTCCACGATATCACGTCCCACCTGTACAAAATTTATTTCCAGCTGATCTTTCACCTAGACTACAGTTTTGCCAACCCCTTAGATTGTAGTGGAGAGAATCCGCTGCTTGTGGACAAAATACTGTTTACAGATGGAGCTATCTCTACTCTTTGTTGTGTTGTTGCTATCGAAAATTGCTCTACAACGCAGGGTCTCCGGGTACCCTTTTTTTTACAAACATATTTAACAACAGTTGCTTAGTTAAACCAGAAAATTTAAATATAAAAATTGCGCCTGTTTATAGCACCAGATGTACATGTAAATTACAGTCAGTGGCCACAATTTTTTACTTTATCTGTTGGCGAGAATGTTTTAATTGGGTGAGATTTTAATGCTCATCATGCTATTTGGGATTCAAGAAACGACAACTCTGCGGACACAGTCCTAGCAAACGCGATAGATCATTGCAATTCAATAACAGTAAATAATGAAGAACCTACGAGTGTCGGGCGACCATTTTGAACCTACCTCAATTGTTGATCTAGCTTTTGCTACACCATCCTTAGCTGCTAATTAAGATTATCAAATTTCTCCAGGCAGCCTCGGATTGGACCATCTACCGATTTACTTGCTTTTGAATGGGACATGTGAGGTTAAATTTAAAGAGCCATATTTAAGATGAAGAGAGTCCACGGCTGACTCTAAGGAATTTGAAAACAATACTGACACAAATTTGCTGCAACTTCTTTACAATTCTAGCAACGAAGAGACATTTTTTTACTAATTTAATGTAATAACTAATACATTAAACTTATCAACAAAAAATATAAGGGTAAATACAAACACAAGAACTACATACATACAGCCATATTTAAGATGAAGAGAGTTCACGGCTGACTGGGACTGGGACTGACTGGGAAGAATTTGAAGAACATACTGACACAAATTTGCTGCAATTTCCTTACAATTCTACCAACGAAGAGACATTTCTTTACTAATTTAATGTAATAACTAATACATTAAACCTAACAACAAAAAATATAAGGGTAAATACAAACACCAGAACTACATGTCGGGTTTGGTGGGATGAAGACTGCACAGAAGAAGAAATAGAAATACTATTGTCCAATATGGATAATTACATTGCTTACAAAAATAAGGACCTTCAAATTAAACGTCTTTTAAACCAGAACTGCAGGAACTCATTAACAAACTTTGTAAGTACAGTGAATATAAACACACCTTTAACACGAAAATGGAACCGCATCCTGAAGTTTTCTAACAAAAAAATACCTGACAAAGAAAATCAGGCTGCAGACCTTGTTAATGAGCTATTTGGTATTTTTCCTCCTCCGTTTATCCCACAGCTCATAGAATAAGAGTTTCAACTTTTTTTGTTTTAATAGTAGATGATAATTTTTTTGCTCTGTTTTTCATATCTATGGTTAAGTTTTTTTTTTGTGGTTGGATTCCGAATGTATGTAACGATTTGAGCACATTTATTGTTTTTCCAATATTTAGACGCCCTCGTGGCGCAGGTTGCTAGGTGCCAGCCTGTTAAGCGAGAGGTCCCGGGTTCGATTCCTGGGCGAGCCAAGTTGACTTTGTCTGGAAAATTGGTAAAAATATTGAATGATGGGAAATGAATGTGCTAATGGCCTGAGATGCCGCAGCCAATAATATTAAATAAAAAAATAAAAAAATACCGGTCCAATATTATTGTGTTATCAGCTGTTGTTTTCTTGCTTCGAATTGATAAAGCCTCTATCTAAATTTAATTTCAAACAGTAATAATTGGCCTTGGTTAACATGACTAAATAAACAAAAATGTTTTTGTTATTTATGGTCGTGGCTCTCTATTTGTTGTTTTTTTTTCACGTTTATTAGTGAAATTCGAGAATATTTAACTCACAATTATAAAGTTTAGTAACTTGGTATATAGCATTTTATGGTCCGTGAAGTCTGATCCTTAAGAATTAAGTATGTCAAATTTCCAAGCGAAAGAAAAACACTGAAGCCAAATTGTCGTCGGTCCCGTTCTACATTACGGGGAATGAGGATCAACAATTAAAACTGGCCCGGGAGACATACAGCGGCGAAATAGCTAGAGTCGCGTGCTCTGTGGGACCAAAAGAGAGACAGTGAAAGAAGGAAGGAGTCAATAACGTGACGTTGTAGTGGAGGGTAAACGGATAAATAGGAAAATGAAATGACAAAGAGCTAACACAACACTTAGAAGAGTGGAGCAGAATGGAGAGAGCGTTTTTCCAGCAAACACAACACAAAACAGTAACCAAACACACAGCAGCACAAGAGATGGTCGCATTAAAAGCAATTAGGAGAAGAGTGTCTTTCAACTTTAGCTTTGATCTGTGCCATTTCCATTTGACTCTGTGCTCGGCTGTGTGTGCAGTGTGGAAGGGCTTAATCTCCGGCAGATCTGCTTCCCATTTCTCTCTATTCTGTGCCCGCCGGATAGGTTCATAAATCCTCGTCATTAGTTTCGATGTTGCCAGCTTGCAGGGAATTAGCAAGATATTTAGAGACTAAATGCTTTGCTGTTTGACTATATATATGTAAAGCGTTTTTCTTATAAATTCAAAGTTTATACAGGGCGTCAATTTATATTGGGACACTCAGAACTGACACAATACAAGAAATAGGGACAAATTCACCACACCACAGCATCGCTTAACAGGGTTACAGTTTTCCTGTTGTTGGTTTTCAAGGAATTACACAGTAAGTTCTTTAATTGAACTGTTTTAATTGTGTTATTAGATATTTTTTTTATGAGATGATCGCAGCTTGTATATATTATTTGTCATTGGGTATTGTTTATACTTATATATATATATATATATATATATATATATATATATATATATATATATATATATATATATATATATATATATATATATATATATATATATATATATGAGACATAATTGGTTCTCGGATTGAACCGCGTCCAGAATTTATGAAAACTCGACGTTTCGGCTCCTGTTTTGGAGCCATTTTCAAGAGGTAAAGGACACTCTAAGGCCTCAATCTACCTACTCCTTAGAGTGGTGGACAAAGATGGGTAAAGGTAAGATGTAAGGACACTCTAAGGCCTCAATCTGCCTACTCCTTAGAGCGGTGTACAAAGGTGGGTTGGGTTGTTGTAGCTCGATTACGGGGCCTCAATCTGCCTACTCCCCAAATCTCGCCGGATATTGTCTGTGAGGTATCAGTGTGTTCAACCCTAAGCATCAGAGAGATCTGGCAGTTCGTTGTAAGTCTTGCCTTATATATGTCGTTCCGTCTACCTGATTCGTTATCAGTGAAAATAGTGGGGTCACCGTCAATTAAGTGGGGGGTTTCGGTCACGGTACTTAGAGGATAAGGAGGATTAAGAGGATCACCGGCATTTGTTGAGGCAGATAATGGGGCAATAAAATTATCTGTGGAATTTATTTTCTTTTTGTGTGTTTGTAAAGAAGATATAATAGGTTTCCAAGTAGTCGGAAGGCGAAGACCATCATCTCTCCTATTTAAACAATCGGGACGTTTTTCAATCTCGATTGTTTCGCGGATAATTCTCGTTTTGAAGTTGTAAACCGGTGCTATTGTTTTGGCATTATCGAAGTCTATTTTGTGCCCTGTATGAATATGATGCATGGCCAGCGCCGATAACGGGTCAGATTTTCTAACTGCGAGGGTGTGTTCATATATTCTATTGTGGATGCGTCTATTTGTTTGTCCTACATAAGTTCGGGAACAGTCGGAACAAGGCATTTCGTAAACTCCGTGGGATTCGTTTGGAATCGTATCCTTGGCAGTTTTTATCAGATTTGACAGTTTTTGCTCTGTTGTGAATACGGTTTTGATACTATGGGTTCTAAAAATTCTGCTGATTTTGTCGGTGATGTATATGAAAATAAAAGCAAAAATGGATGTATGTAAATGAATTGAATTTTAAGGAATGAAGTGTAAATGTAAGGTGCCCATCTAACCGGAGTAGATAATAACGAAAGTGCAACAAGACAATTAGAAAACCAATGTAGATATGAACTGTGCAAAGTTTTTTAACAGGCCAGGAAAATAATATTAAGAATGTATAGTGGACAAGTTTGGTTTTTGACAGATGTCAATTTTAGGTTAAGAGAGTTTGATGTTTCATAGCTTAAGAAATAGTTTGTGGGAAATTTAAACAGATGTTTAATTTTGAGCTGTCGAGCTGACAGTGAATTGGGTTCAGGAAAACTGTCAGAAAATTAAATCTTGACAACAATGCTTGCCACGTATCCTAAGAGATAAAGAAATGGAAAAGCATTGTTGGTAGAAGAACAAAAATGAAAGAGACTTTAAAGGGGGCTAGAGTGGAAAATCTAGCAACGGTTTTTGTTTGAAGAAAAGAACAACTTTTGGAGATTTGGAAAATGAAGCAGCTAAAAAGAAGTTTCAGAGTAAATTAATCATAAAAGTGGAATTTTTAAGTGAGAAAATAACAAGGATATAAGTTGAACAGCCCAGGAGTTCCAGAGGGAGTAAACAGTGAGTTTTCATTAAAGTTATAAACATAATTACGTTATCAAGTGAAAATAATCCATTCGGTGGTATATAACAAAGAAACGATAAAGCCACATTCATATTTGTATACATAAAACTTCATAGGGCACATTGTCAACTAAAGCTATAATAATTCAGTGAATTCATTAAAAGGCGTCATACAACAACAAAAGCAACCACCATATTTAGATCGAGGTTCAAACAAACCAGGTGAGTTAGTGGGGTATGTGACCCACAGAACACCTAACAGCCTGATATCCATATGTGTTTAACAAGTCCACATACTCAGCTTCTTCATTGTTATTATTTAATAAATTTATGTTTACATCTCCAATTATGCAAACATCCTCATGTTTTATTTTCCGTATAATATTTTCTAAACCATTTATAAAAATATTAAAATTTATATTGTGGTCTATAAAGAGCAATTAATTTCATATTGATGTTATGAACTTTTAAAATTAACCAGCGGCACTTATTTCTTATATATATACATATATAAATAATAAATAATGCAAAGCGTGCGAGGAGAAGCCCACCAGTGTCGGCACTTCCTCTCGGACAACACTGAATTGTTAATCTAGTAGGTCTCTTGGCCATGTTCTTCTTAAGCGTCTCTCGTAGAAAGGGTCTTCAGAGAGTTGTTCTATGAGGGGATTCTCGTGGCCAGGCAACTTTGCGTGATAATTTTGGGCGTATCTTCGAATTTCTTCATGAGCGAAAGGGATTTTGAGATCTTGATGTAAGGTGAGGTTGGAAACGTAAGATGGAGCATTTACTATTGAGCGAAGTATTTTGGATTGCTGTCTTTGTATATTTCGAATATTTGTTGGCTTAGCGCCTCCCCAAAACTGGATTCCGTAGGTCCAGATTGGTTTTTAAAATTCCTTGTAGATCAATAGCTGCTTGCTGATGGTGAGCTTTGATTTTCTTCCTATGAGCCAGTGCATCTGACGAAACTTAAAATTTATTTGTACTTTCTTTGACTGTATATGCCTTTCCTACGTTAAGCGTTGATCAAGATGTATACCAAGATATTTTGCTTCAGTATTTACAGGTATGTGGTTGTTGAATAGAGTTACTCTTGGGCAGATCGTATTTTTATTAGTAAATGTTACTTGAACTGATTTGCTTTCATTTACACTGAAACGCCATTTTTTAAACCATTTACTGATCTCGTCCAAGTGTTGTTGTAACTTTTGTGAAGCTATCTCACCTTTTCGATGCGATGATAGTATTGCAATATCATCAGCAAAAGTAGCAAGTGTTGTGTTACCTGACTCTGGTATATCTGATGTGCTGATTAAGTACAGTAGTGGTCCCAGCACGCTCCCTTGTGGTACGCCAGATTCTATGGGATATAGACTTGATATCGCATCATTGTGTTTCACAGAAAAGTAACGATCTGACAAGTAGGATTTTAGTTACAAATAGTATGGCTGTGGTATAAGATTCTTGATCTTGTGTAAGAGTTCAATGTGTCATACTTTATCTAATGCTTGAGAGGAATCTAAAAACACTGCACTACAAAATTCGTTGTTTTCAAGACTGGTTGATATTCTGTTGACTATTCGGTGAATTTGCTGGAGTGTGGAGTGATGTTCTCTAAAGCTTAGTTGGTATCTTGGTATTATATTATGCAGGTTAACATCTTTTCTTAGCCTCTTCAGCAATAGTCTTTCAGCTATTTTGCCTAGTATGGATAGCAAGCTTATAGGTCGATAAGATGCAACCTCATGTTCAGGTTTGCCTTGCTTAATAATCAAGGCGTATTTACTACAATATATTTGTTCTATTTGTGTTTTTTTTTTTGAGTTGATATTGAATTAATTATTTACTTACAGGTTACCAGTTTTCTAATATATATATATATATATATATATATATATATATATATATATATATATATATATATATATATATATATATATATATATATATGGAAAAGCACGCTTGATCACAAAGTTTCTAAATAATCACTGTGTTTGAAATATAATTCAACTTCTCTAGGTTAATCTTGCCTCTATAAATGACAGGTGTATTTTTACACAATGTCAACACATCCGAATGATTTGTCAGGCCACATCCATAGACCGAACCTTGTATTTATCACGGAAGACTAACGCACAAAGAAAAAACAATCTCTTCGCCTACACGAAGAGGATGAGGATGATAAGGCGGAAATGTTTAATCATGTAAAGTGATGACGCAGCAGCAACAAGTCCACTAATCCTCACACACAAACACACACACACATAGACAGACACACCACAATAATCGTGAAAACCTGTAGGATCGATGTGAAATCGTGCATTCCGGATTACACACGAGTTACAAATGGTAGATCATGATATGGGGATAGAGATACACATTCGCAGATAGAAATTACGGTCCCGTAGGCTGGCAAAAGTCCAATCTAGTGTGAAGATAGCGGACGGAAAGGCGGCGGTATTGTAGTCCTCTCTCTGTGTGTTTCGGTTGCGTGCACGGTCCCGCTAGTTCGGCCCTAAAGCAAGTGTAGACATGATAAATCGCACATTGTTGCCAAGTAGTTTAGGTGTTCTCAATGCAACAATGAAAGTGAAAACAAAAACTATGATGATTCGTATCGCTACACGGGACATGAATTTCTCATATTAGTGGCAATAATTATTAAAAATTTTCGAAGGCAGCAAGTGCATTATAGTAGTGAATTTTCATAAGAATTGTACACTATGAGTACGGTATATTATCTAAAGATAGTATTAAAGCAGCAAGGAAAAAAGTTTCCGATTTTGACAGTAAACAGTTGAATGTGAATAATGCCGTTGAAATGTGTTGGATTTTGATTTAATTTCACCAATGAAGTAAACTTACAACGATATATGAAGACCGATGGATCAGGGGCATGGGTCCGTGGAATTGGCCACCGCGTTCACCAGATATTACACTGCTCGATGCCTAGATTTGTAGTTCCATCAAAGAAAACATGTATAACATTCCAGTTCTTACCATAAAGGATTTTAAGGACCGTGTCAGAGTGGCTTTTCTACAGCTTGATCCGAGCGAAATTCAGAGGCAACGTTATGGAGCCAATGCGAAGATGTCTGAGAGTGAATGGAAAACATTTTGAGCACAATGTGTAGTTGTAGCTATTTATAACTGACTGGTTTCGATCACTTATTTGTCTCCATTAAAGTTTCGCATTTGTAGTCACAGTGTCTCTCAATATTGTATTTGATTTTTTGCTCATAAGTCCGAATGCGCTCAAAATAAGTATACAGTGCTGTTACTTTTAGATGGATAATTTGCTGCACTTTTACCAGCCATCATAAAATATGAGGTGTTTCTTTTAAAATTCTTACATTATATGCATTTTTATATGTTTCATAATGCATACTATTTTTTAAACGCCCACCGTGTCATAATGAGATAGAGCGGCCTGAAAGGAAACTATGTAACAGAAAATTCAGACCACTACCTCCGCTGGTCACAAAAAAAAATGCTCATTCGAATATGTTTGTAGCCAAATTTCTTATAAATCTTTATTTATCTCCGAAACGGTTGAGCTTAGGTATAGAATATGTTATATGAGAAAATTTTCAAATATATCATAGAATCTGAAAATGTTATAATATACCTACTGTTCCATTTTTAAACAAAATTAGTATTACCTACGAGTCGATATAGCATATACAGTGTGGCCCAGTTTAAATGGAAATACCACTGTAACTTTTGTGCTTATTATCGATTTGATGAACAAATCATAAAAATATATAAGATGAAAAACTCTATTAATGCTGTGAAAATTCTTCTCTGTCACCTGACCAAGGCCTACTAATGCAGTTAGTGTCAAAAAATTGGAAAAAGATTAAGGGCCATTTTTAGGAAAGATAAGTACGCCACTGGAATTGGCATGCATCAAAATAGATATATACCAAATTTCATCAAAAAAGAAGAAATATTAACCATTTCAGAGAGGTTTAATTGTGTGACCCTTGTATATGGAAACACCCCCGTAACTGTTTTATTTATAATGCGATTTTTTTAACGAAGTCTCAAAAGATACAAAATGAAGAAGTCTATAGTAGGCCTTGGTCAGGTGACATAAAGAACAATTTTCACAGCATTAATAGAGTTTTTCATCTTATATCTTTTTATGTTTTGTTCATCAAAATCGAATAATAAATACAAAATTTACACGGGTATTTTCATTTAAAATGGGCCACGCGATATATATATATATATATATATATATATATATATATATATATATATATATATATATATATATATATATATATATATATATACATACACAGGATGGCGCATTGAAAACGAAACAGACTGATTTGCGTCCAGTGAATTTTTTTTTAAGAAACGCTGAAACACGTCAATTTTAATATTGGGGGGGTGGGTGGCTGGTAAACTCAACTTTGTCACATCAACCCCTTAAGGGTGGTGATAACAACCCTTATATTTTAAATAGGGAACATGGGTCGAGTGTTACATCATTTGAAAGCTCTTTCTTTTTTGAATTCAGCACACTAATTTTTTGGAAGTTCTATCAACTCGTTTAAAAATTATTCACAGTTGGAGTTGCAAGAACATATTTCATTCATTGTGATAAGAAATTCACTAATTAGTCAATTTTTCGTTAAAAAAAACTAAAAAACGTTCAAAAATTGTTATTCAGTTAAGTAAGTGTTCAAATTGTTGACCACCAGCTTCCATACAAAAGTACACCAATTTTGTTCAAAACGAGCTCTGACATTCTGGAGCATCGGTGGAGTTATTAGACGGCATTCTTCAACAATGCGTCGTCGTAATTCTTCCAGAGACTCCGGTTCTGTTGCGTATATTCTACTCTTTAAATGGCCCCATAGAAAGAAGTCTAAAGGAGTTAAATCCGGTGATCTAGGAGGCCACTCAATAGCACCTCTACGCCCAATCCATTGCTCTGGAAACTTCTGTTTAAAAACTCCCTAACACGTTGTCAAAAATGCGGAGGAGCTCCATCTTGTTGAAACACTAATTGATTTTCTTGATAGCGATCATCATTTTCAACAATGTCAATTAGTAGAGGGTAAACGATATCTTCTACTAACTCCAGATGCGTTTCGCCACTAAAATTGCCATCAAGAAAAATGGGTCCGATTAAACGGTCTCCAAAAATGTCAGTCCAGACATTCAATTTCTGTGGAGTTTGAGTGTGGACTCGTGAAAATTTCTTGGATTATTATCTTCCCAATAATGACAGTTATGACGATTCACTGTAGAGTTTAATAAAAACATACACTCGTCTGAAAAACAGATATTGAACAGAAAGTTCCCGTTATCAGCTATTCGTGCAGTCATAACTTCACAAAACTCCAGCCACCGATCAAAATCATCTTCATTCAGTTGTTGTACAAGATGAATTTTATACGGGTGAAATTTATGATGCTTCAATATTCGCTGAATAGTTCTTCTTTTGATGTTTGAAACAGTGGCCAATTTTCGCGTGCTCAAAGTTGGGTCTGCAGCAATTTGTCCTTAAACTTCAATCTCAGTAGTCTCATTTCTAACCGTAAATTCACGTTTAGGATCCCGTTTTTTGTTGGCTACTGAACCACTTTGTCGAAACTTTGTAACAAACTACAAAATGTATTTTCCGTTAACATGTCTGTTCGGATGTCGTTCATTAAACAAATTTGCGGTACGGTTGGCACAGTCATCGTTTTTGAAAAAAAGAGTAATTATTTCAACTCTTTCTTCTACAGAATACACCATTGTGAAATTAATTTTCGGTAGTACTATCAAGTATCACACCGACCGATAAACTGAAATAATAAACCGCATTTCTCTCATTCCGATAAGAAATGTTCTGATAGTCAATTTTTTGTTTACAAACCAACAAAACATTGACTATCAGCACATTTCTTATCGGAATGAGTGAAATGCGTTTTTGCATCTTCAACTGTGAATAGTTTTTAAACGAGTTGATAAAACTTCCAAAAAATTAGTGTGCTGAATTCAGAAAAGAAAGAGCTTTCAAATGATGTAACACTCGACCCATGTTCCCTATTAAAAATATAAGGGTTGTTATCACCATCACTAAGGGGCTGATGTGACAAAGTTGAGTTTTATGTCAAAACATGTGACCCTCAATATTTAAATTGACGTGTTTCAGCGTTTCTTAAAAAAAAATTCTCTGGACGTAAAGCGGTCTGTTTCGTTTTCATTCGCCACCCTATATATATATATATATATATATATATATATATATATATATATATATATATATATATATATATATATATATATATATATATATATATATATATAAGATTTATAAAAAATTTGGCAACCAACGTCTCCGAATTAGCATTTTGTAATTTTCGTAAAATATGGTGTAGATAATTTCTATGAAGATTCGCTACCATAGCGCACTTGCTGCATCCAGACTGTCTTGTTGGTTGTATCAACTAGCTATTCGTGATGTTTTTGACCATGGGAGTTTTTTTCCTGGATATGAATGTTTAAAAAAATGTGTCTCAAATCTACAATTAAGAAATTGGCATCATTCTTCTTAAATAGCAATTTATAATAAGCAGGTTAAGTGAAATTCCTTAAAATCGTAACGAGAAAATGATAACATCTTCAAGGAAACCCCCAGCAGAATACCAGCCACATTAATTTTCTCGTTCATCTGAACGAAAACGAGCCAAATTAGTTAAATTGAAACGAAAAGAAAGCGGAGGCATTGTGCAGATTTACTAATTCATTCCCTTCTACATATTTCACTTCCACATTATAACGTTCTGCAAATGAGTATAAATGAAAATAAATTAAACTGTGGATATTTTTATCCAGTGAGTGAGGCACCGGGCACAGCAGAGAGAATATAAAACACCACTTTTTTTCAGCGGGCAAGGTAAACCTCGCTTTATCCGTATTAATTAATATTAACTACTCTGAAAGGAACAACACTGTTGCTTTGGTAATTATTTTAATTAAGATATATTGCCGTCTCTTCAAAATAAATAACGGCCAGTTCCTCTGCCGGTGTCATTGTTAAATTGAAAAGAATTAATACATGCACAGTCGCTATATCGCTGCTTTATTTCAGCTTGAGTGAGGGTGTGTTGTTCTGTGGCGATAACGGTCACGTAATGTCAAGAAATATATTCCTGTTGATTTGTCCCGTTGAGATTTATAATCGTCGTTATTTCCATACCAAATTTTACAACAGGTGTGTGGGAGATAAAAAAATCACTGGGGTTAATATTAATGAATTCAGGTGAGATTTGCAAGGGTCTAAAGCAGCGATTCTCAACCTGTGGGGCGCGGTCCCCTGTGGGGCATGATCAAACTAAATGGGGGCACGGCATATTGGAAAAAATGTGAGAAAATATATTATTAAAAAAATTATTTAATTTACTGCAAAAAAGCAATAGAATACGTAGGATTATGTAACATGTTACACGTTTTACAACGTTTCCCAAACTATAAGGTTCATAAATACATCTTACAATATTTATTCATTTTATTCAGTAAGGAACAGTTGTCAACATAATTTTTATTTATTTATTTATTCATACACCATCCAACAGCTTAAAGCCAAACTAAGGATAGGCCGATACACAAAACATAATAACAAACAATAATCAAACAAACTACACAAAAGAGAAGCACAAATTAGATCGCTTTGAAAAACATTTTTATCTCTGATATATTACATGAGAAGATATCTAGGCGGTCTTGCAGCACAGAGTAACCATTGCACATCTGGTATATTAGAGATGATCACAGCAATCGCATATGAGCAGTCGGGAGATAGAATGTGCCTGAAAAACGTGCTGCAATACGAGCCACATTGAAATTAAGTTGCTGAAGCAGACTAGGGCAGTCGAACACAGAATTAACCAGTTTGTATAAAAATGTAACGAAACTGCACTGCCTGCGCATCGACAGACTCTGCAGACCAAAGCGAAGAAGTAAACCTTCCTGAGGAAAACCAATAGACGGATGTCGACCATCCTCACGAAAGCTAAGAAATTTGAGAAATTTCCTTTGCACTGATTCTAGACTTGCCACATGTATCTCATAAGTAGGAGCCCACACAACTGAGCCATATTCAAGTCGGGACCTAAAGAAACAACGAAAGAGCAGGAGGAGGGTCTCAGTCTGTGAGAAATTTTTGCTGTTTCTTATCAGAATCCCAAGAGTTTTGTAAGCAGAACTGACAGTCTGCTCGTAGTGTGGTTTAAAAGATAGAGTACCATCAAAAACAATTCCAAGGTCCCTAACTGTCCCGGGGCGATCAAGCGAAAGCCCTCTTATATTGTACCCGAAAGTAGTTGCGTGCTAATTTCGAGTAAAGGACATGACACAACACTTGGAAACATTCATAGAAATGCCACTCCGACAACACCATTCATCAAGGATCTGAAGACTGTTCTGGAGCTGCAAACAGTCGTCAACACTCGAAATATTTGCGAAAATCCTAATATCATCTGCATACATTAAAAAAGGAACATGCAAAACATGTTTAAATGGGTCAGTAAATATATTAAATAGTAATGGACCGAGTATGTAACCCTGCGGCACTCCCGAAGCTATATGATAGCTGTGAGACTTGAAGCCCCCAACCTCAACAAATTGCCTCCTTCCATCCAGGTAAGATCTGAACAAGCCAAGCGAGCCCTCGGAGAATCCGATAGCCCTCATCCTGTCAAATAGAACAGAATGATTTAGACAATCGAAGGCCTTAGATAGATCAGTATACACAACATCAACCTGTGAAGAACGGTCGAGAGCGGACGCAATGAACTGTGTAACTAAATTCGTTACAGTCGATCTCCCTGGAATTAAACCATGCTGAGAAATAGAGAGTCTGTTTTTAATGTGAAACAGTATTCGCTGAAAAAGGCAGGCCTCGAAAATCTTACAGAAAACACATAGAATGGCTATTGGTCGATAGTTTGATGGATCACCACTATCCCCCGCCTTGAAGACAGGGAGACCTCGTGACAGCTTCCAAATCGCGGGGAATGTTCCAGATCTAAGAATCAATTTAACAATTTTCTCTAAGTGGAGTCAAGAAAGCATATAAGCAGTAGCGCACCAAGAAGCCAGGAACTAGATCAGGTCCACATGACCTGTTAGCCTTAATTCTCTTAGCAGCTGTAATAATTTCATCATCTGTAAAGTCATCAACAAAAAACACTGTGATGTCACCCGAAGCCAGGCTGGCGGCTGTAGGTGATGAGGTGGAGGTGGAACCAGAACATCCTGCAAAATAAGAAGCAAATCTGTCAACTACCTAAAGACGTCATAGCCATTGACGCGGTCCACTAGGCTCGTAGTCAATAATCTCACCGTATTGTTAGTCAGTGAGAAATATTCTTCAGACGTGACAGTTAGTTGGTTAGATGTGTTTTCAAGATAAGAGACCTTTAAAAACTCCTGCAACCACGAGACATGTTCTGTTCTTACTAAAAATTGAAACATGTCATTAACTAGATAAGTAGTAAAGGAAGGCAGCATGGCTGATGAGTCACCCCATTTGTTTTTGACTACATTTGCGACGCCGTTTCGAACTCCAGCTTTAGAGGCCGTTTTTTTATGAAGCCGTCCTCTGCCCTGCTCCTGTAGGTAGGGAATGTATCATACCTGACAGAGGAGTTCTGTGTTGTTCTGTGGCGATAACGGTCACGTAATGTCAAGAAATATATTCCTGTTGATTTGTCCCGTTGATATTTATAATAGTCGTTATTTCCATACCAAATTTTACAACAGGTGTGTGGGAGATAAAAATAAATAATTGGGGCTAATATTAATAAATTCAGGTGAGATTTTCAGGGGTCTAAAGCTGCGATTTTCAACCTGTGGGGCGCGCTCCCCTAGAGGGCGTGATCAAACTAAATGGGGCCACGGCATATTGGAAAAAATTGAGAGAAAACATATTATTAAAAAAATTATTTAATTTACTGAAAAAAGCAATAGAATACATAGGATTGTGTAACATGTTACACGTTTTGCAACGTTTCCCAAACTATAAGATTCATAAATACATCTTACAATATTTATTCATTTTATTCAGTAAGGGACAGTTGTCAACATAATTTTTATTCATTTATTTATTTATTTATTCATACACCATCCAACAGCTTAAAGCCAAACTAAGGATGGGCCGATACACAAAACATTATAACAAACAATAATCAAACAAACCACACAAAAGAGAGTCACAAATTAGATCGCTTTGAAAAACATTTATATCTCTGATATGTTACATGAGAAGATATCTAGGCTGTCCTGCAATACAGAGTAATCATAGCACATCTGGTAAATTGGAGACGATCGCAGCAATCGTGTACGAGCAGTCGGGAGATAGAATGTGCCTGGAAAACGTGCTACAATACGAGGCACATTGAAATTAAGTTGCTGAAACAGATTAGGGCAATCGAACACAGAATTAACCAGGTTACATAAAAATGTAACGAAACTGCACTGCCTGCGCATCGACAGACTCTGCAGACCAAAGTGAACAAGTAAACCTTCCTGAGGAAAACCAATAGACGGATATCGACCATCCTCACGAAAGCTAAGAAATTTGAGAAACTTCCTTTGCACTGATTCTAGACTTGCCACATGTATCTCATAAGTAGGAGTCCACACAACTGAGCCATATTCAAGTCGGGACCTAACCAAACAGCTAAAGAGCAGAGGAGGGTGTCAGTCTGTGAGAAATTTTTGCTGTTTCTTATCAGAAACCCAAGAGTTTTGTAAGCAGAACTGACAGTCTGCTCATAGTGTGGTTTAAAAGATAGAGTACCATCAAAAACAATTACAAGGTCCCTCACTGTCCCGGGGCGATCAAGTGGAAGCCCTCTTATATTGTACCCGAAAGTAGTTGCGTACTTATTTCGAGTAAAGGACATCACACAACACTTGGAAACATTCATAGAAAGGCTACTCCGACAACACTATTCATCAAGGATCTGAAGACTGTTCTGGAGATGCAAACAGTCATCATGACTCGAAATATTTGCGAAAATTTCAATATCATCTGCATACATTAAAAAAGGAACATGCAAAACATGTTTAACTGGGTCAATAAATATATTAAACAGTAATGCACCGAGTATGGAACCCTGCGGCACTCCCGAACCTATGTGATAGGTGTCAGACTTGAAGCCCCCAACCTCAACAAATTGCCTCCTTCCCTCCAGGTAAGATCTGAACAAGCCAAGCAAGCCCTCGGAGAATCCGATAGCCCTCATCCTGTCAATTAGAACAGAATGATTTAGACTATCGAAGGCCTTAGATAGATCAGTATACACAACATCAACATGTGAAGAGCGGTCGAGAGCGGACGCAATGAACTGTATAACATCAACTAAATTCGTTACAGTCGATCTCCCTGGAATAAAACCATGCTGAGAAATAGAGAGTCTGTTTTTTATGTGAAACAGTATTCGCCGAAAAAGGCAGGCATTGAAAATCTTACAGAAGACACATAGTATGGCTATTTGTCGATAGTTTGATTGATCACCACTATCCCCCGCCTTGAAGACAGGGAGAACTAGTGACAGCTTCCAAATCGCGGGGAATGTTCCAGTCTAAGAATAAATTAAAAATTTTTGTTAAGTGGAGTCAAGAAAGCATATAAGCAGTCGCGCACCAAGAAGCCAGGAACTAGATCAGGTCCACAGGACCTGTTAGCCTTAATTCTCTTAGCAGCTGCAATACTTTCATCATCTATAAAGTCATCAACAAAAAACACTGTGATGTCACCCGAAGCCAGGCTGGCGGCTGTAGGTGATGAGGTGGAGGTGGAACCAGAACATCCTGCAAAATAAGCAAAACTGTCAACTGCCTAATGACGTCATAGCCATTGACGCGGTCCACCAGGCTCGTAGTCAATAATCCCACCGTATTGTTAGTCAGTGAGAACTATTCTTCAGAGGTGACAGTTAATTGGCCAGATGTATTTTCAAGATAAGAAACCTTTAAAAGCTCCTGCAACCACGAGACATGTTCTCTTCTTACTAGAAATGTAATATCGAAACATGCCATTAACTAGATAAGTAGTAAAAGAAGGTAGCATGGCTGATGAGTCACCCCGTTTGTTTTTGACGCCATCTGCGACGCCGTTTCGGACTCCAGCTTTAGAGGCCGTTTTTTTTTATGAAGCCGTCCTCTGCCCTGCTCCTGTAGTTATATAATTCATCATACCTGACAGAGGAGCTCCTCACCTCCTTATAAGGGCCCCCGTAGCATTTGAACAATGGTTTAGGCAGCCTTGAGTGGCCTCCTCGATGGCGGAAGAGTTCAGATGGCGCCGAGCAACCGATGGAGTCCCACCGCCAATGTCAAGCTAAGTACTTCATTTATCTGTGTCAGTTTTTGAGCATAAATAATTTCATTTAACCACAATTTATAAAGAAACATATAGCCAATTGCTTTATATAACTTCATTCATCTTAATAAATTCACCACTGTTAGCATTATATAATTTCAGTAAATTTTCAAGAAACCAATTTTAATCCTATTTCTGATTTTTAGTTAATTTTTATTTTAAAAAAATCACTAATAGAGAGGTATCGGATGGTGAGACTTTGCAAAATGTTTTCAAATGAGCGCGAATTTGGGCCCCTAGAACCCATATCCGGGGTCAGTTTCGATTTTTATATGTATATATATATATATATATATATATATATATATATATATATATATATATATATATATATATATATATATATATATATATATGGGCCCCTAGAACCCATATCCGGGGTCAATTTCGATTTATATATATATATATATATATATATATATATATATATATATATATATATATATATATATATATGTATGTATGTATGTATGTATCCAACCGATAACTTAAAAAATAATTTTTGATGAAACTTGGCAAGTGTCTTTCTTTTATTAATAGCTTGGATGAGTTCGTTAGCCAGGAAAATCGGACAAGGTTTTCCGGGAAATTTTTGAGTTTTCTTTCGAAAAAAAATTTTTTTCTCCGAAAATTACAAAGCTATTCCGATGGAATTTGGTGTGCATGTGGATTTGGGAAAGACCTAAATATGTACAAAAATTTAGCTTTCTAGGTTTACAGAAAATTGAGCTATTCAAATTTGAAAGATTTATTTTTAATATCACCGCGTTTCATTGTCAATCGCAAACCTGGCTTATATGAGATCTAGTATGTCTGAGCGTTGCCTGGCAACGGAACATTTGATATTATTGCGCAGGTCTGTTAGACGCTGTAACTGACGTTTATCCTATAGTATTAGATTGTTTTATCTGTTTCAGTTGACACATTATTTGTGTTATTTGGTAATTTTTATATACAAGTGCAAATTATTCCTTTATGATTTTATTAATGTTAGTGGGTCGACTAAACAGTGTTTGTTATGTTTTATCAACACATATAAAGGATCGAAGTTTTACAAAAAGGGCTGATATGCAACAGGTTGGTTATTTTCTCTCTGATGCTTTGGCGGTAGTTTTAGTTAAGTTTATGGTTTAACAGTCCATAATTTTTAGCTAATTTTCATAGAAAAAATTCGTCAATGAGGAGACCGCGAGTTTAGAATTTTAAAAAGATTTCTTCAAATAAGCGCAAACTAGGCCCCTGGAATCCATTTACGTTCAGTTTTGATCTGTTTACATATATACAGGGTGACGCATTTCTACGGTAAAGCTCAATATAATTATTATTACACAAGAGACGAGAAAAATTGTATAAGTTAATCATAGGTGTCTTGAGCTGCATCTTATAAAATTATTTTGACAATCACAGGCTGGCTGGCTCATAAGTCGTTGGTGATCACTACAAATTTTTTTTCGAACAGCCTTGTTTTATTGCATTTTTTATCGAAATATGTTTGTAAGAAGAAAAATCAAGACGCAGTAAGTGCGTTTTGGGAGCAAATTTTCATTAAATGCTTCAAATTTCAATGACTGAATTTGCTATTAACCTAAGGTTTGTTGGCTAGGAAACCAACATTTAAAGTTTATTGTCGGAAGATTTTTGTACATTTTCAAACAATAAGTTATTTTGATAAAATATGGCACATTGTTTCTACTATATAGGTTATACCGGTAACCAATTTGATGACTGCTTGCATTAAAAAGACATATTTGCTATTCAAAGCATTTTTATAAAAATTCACTGCCATAACACAATTGCTGCGTCCAGACTTTTATTTGTACATCTTACACCATACCAGTTGTGAGTGCAAAAGCCTATGCCCTGTGTTTAATTTACATTAAAGCTCATGCCTTGGACTGAGCAGCCAGGTGAGAGGATGGATTTGGTTTGAAATGTTAGTTGGATGGAGTTTTAGTAAAAATTGTAAATGGCTTTTAGAAAATGTCAAAATTGTTATGAATCTGTCAAAGAACCAGGCGAATTTATTTTGAAACATTGTTACAACAAAATGGCGTAATTATAGTACAAGCACAAGTAATCTACTTCTTTGTATTGACACAATGTTTAATCATTCTGCTGCAATAAACAGTAATAATAATAGTAATAATAATTATTATTTTAATTAACCACATTTTTAAGCCTTTGTATGTGTCATTTTGTTTACGTTTGTCTTCTTGGAATACCCTCTCCAAGAAAAAAAACTCTGGACGCAGCAAGTGCGTTATGGTAGTGAATTTTCATTAAAATGTTTTTATTGCAAATATGTGTGTTTTCTTTTTAAGAAAGCAGACATCAATTTTGGTTACCAGTATAACCTATATAGTAAAAACAATGTGCCATGTTTCATGAAAATAACTTTATTGTGTGAAAATGTACAAAAATTTCCAAAAGTAAACTTAAAGTGTTCCCAGAAAAACTCGTTTCTTGGTCAACCTTATAGATTAATAGCAAATTGGGCTATTCAAATATGAAGCATTTGATCAAAATTCGCTACCATAACGCACTTGCTGCATCCAGAATTTATTTTCTTACAAACATGCATTATATTTCGATGGAAAATGCAAAAATGCAATAACATAAGGCGTGTTTGATTAAAAAAAAAAATTTGTATCACCAACGACTTATGGGCCAGCCTGTGATTGTAGAAATCTTTTTTAAGATGTAGCTCAAAACACCCTATAATTAATATATACAATTTTTTTTCATATCTTGTATAATAACGAATATATTGAGCTTTATTGATTTTTTACGAAAATTCGACAAAAATAATATACCATTAAACGATAAACTCTATATCCAACACTACTGCCAAAGCATCAGAGAAAGGGTCTATTTGAAATGAATTTTCTGGGAATATTTTGGTAAAATGAAGGACAATGACGGTTGAAACTAAGACTTCAGGGTTTGTGAAACATCCTTCTTGAGACATTTGATATCCATAGCCCGTATTAGATTCAAGTTATTTGCCTAAATGTTGCCGATTTTGACGTTTTAAATCGCAATTTCGACCTTTTGAGGAAAACCCCAATTTATTTTTCTTTAAATGCCTATAACTTTTTTGTCTTTTGACCTACATAGCTAAATTTTGGTAGCTAACTTAGCTATAAGGATCTAAACCCGCGTACTAAATTTGAGTTATCGGTGTGATACATATATATATATATATATATATATATATATATATATATATATATATATATATATATATATATATATATATATATATATATATATATATAAACATATAAAAATTGAAACTGACCCCGGATATGTATTCTGGGGGCCTAATTAGCGCTCATTTGAAGAAATTTTTTCAAAATTCAAAAGTCGAGATCTCCTCCTCATTAGTGAATTTTTTGAAGAAAATTCACTAATACATATCTACGCCCTTGGGTGGATGTCTGTCGTTGGTTGTCGTCGTTGGCTGTTCGTCGTTGGTTAAGGGAAATGGTGTAAGATCATTTAATTTACCTACTTTTTTTGAATTTGAAATTAATTTTTGCTCATAACAAAAGCTGTGTTATTCTCTAGACCTATTTGCGCGACTATTTTAATGTTTGAATCTTCATGTTTTAAGTCATGACATTCAATTTTGAACACTCATCACTTCCGCATCTTTAAATTTGATTGCGAAAAGTATCTATTGGCTTTTTGAAATCCGGACTAAGCCATTAAAAATTATGTTAAATTTACGTGGAACAAATAAAAATAACCTAATTTTTATTTGGTGAGCAGAGTCCACCTCTTTCATTTAAGTATTTATCGGTCGTTTGTCAGTGGTGTAAAACAATACACCTACATACAACTCGTAGTAAGCCTATTGAGGGAAAAATAGCTTAAATTCAGTTTCACCACTTTGTTTTGTACGGTCTAAATGTAATCCCCAAATTACACTGTAAACCTTTCCACAGGTAAACGCTCATAAATCCCGGAACAGACATATTCAAGGGTTCGCAGTTAATACGTCTATACCGACTTTCCATTGTTTCTGTATACAGTATTAATTCCAAGTAAGCCTCTTCACGCTCGCTATATAGGATTGTTTGCGGGAGAAGGGTAAGTTATTATTCCTATGAGTTGCATATTACTAAGTATCAAGTAATGGCAACAGTTAGTTAATGTCTTTCAAAAGGTCGTTTCTGCAAATGTTTAACAGGGAAACAGCCAACCGCAAAACAGTAACAAGTGCATATAATATTGCAGCATAGAAGCTGTTATTAAAGGTTTGGCCAAAATATTGTAGATTTGCAATGTATCTTAACGATTGACTGCAAGGGGATTCTTTTTATTTTATTTCAAGAACACCACGAGGGCTCGCAGCTTAAATACTATCGTACCGTGGGTGTCGACAAGGAGGAAAGAGGCAACTTGGTAATTCTGGACTTGAAGGTCCGAAGGAGAAGGAAAAACATGTGCCGGCAAGGAGTTCCACAACTCGGAAGTCCTCGGGACAAAAGAGCGGGCATAACAAGATGTTCTATGTCTGGTGACCTGGACAGTAAAAGGGTGCATTCGCTATGTTCCCCTGGTAGATCTGTTGGGGGCAGCAGCTGGAGGCATTATGGAAGAAAGCTCCTCTGAGCAGTGCCCGTGTAGATATCTATAAAATAGAGAGAGGTCACCAACGGCACGTCGGTGGGCAAGGGATGGTAGGATCACCGATGAGGCGTATAGCTCTCTTCTGAATGGAGTCCAGGATAGCGAGTGTGGAAGCGGCAGCGCCATCCCAGGTGTGGGAGCAGTATTCGAGGTTTGGCCTTATTTGTGAAATATATAAGTTATAGATATTAGCTGGTCAAAAGTATTTGCGAACCCGGAAGAGGAAACCTAATTTCTTAGCAGCCGCTTCTGCAATTGATGTGACATGTTGGTGCCAATTGAGATTTTGATCCACGGAAATGCCAACAAGTGAAAATGACTCATTACTTAGAATAACTAGGTTGTTCATTGTGATAAGTCTAGGGCTGGTGTATCTCTTATGAGATAGAAAGCAAGACTGTGGTGGCGTTGAATTGTACAAGATTTATACTTCCCCAGTCTAATATTTTTTGGAGATCCACGGAGATAGAACCCGCCATGAGTCTGCGATCCTCATCTAGTTGGGCTAAAGAGACAGGCTTAGAATATTGTATATTGGAGTGGAGGGTGCTGTCGTCCGCGTAACTGTGAACTGGATTGGATGTGCTAGAGAGGAGGTCATTGATGTGGAGAAGAAACAATGTAGGGGCTAAAGCTGAACCTTGAGGAACTCCTGCATCAATTGGATACAGTTTAGAGGAATGGCCATCCACGACAACAGAAACGGTCCGGACAGAGAGGAAATTTGCTGTCCACGTACAGAGTTTTGGTGGTAGGCCATAGGCCGGTAGTTTATTAAGCAGCGCTGCATGCCAGACTTGGTCGAATGCTTTGGATATGTCTAGAGCGACAATCTGGGATTCACTGTGTAGTTCCATAGACTTTTTCCAAGAATGGGTGACAACGGAAAAGAGGTCGGCAGTTGATCTGCGCTGACGGAATCCATACTGCCTGTCGTGGATTAGACTGTGTTTTTCAAGAAATTTTAGCAATTCGGTGTTTATATACTTTTCCATCACTTTAGAGATGACTGAAAGGAGAGAAATAGGCCTGTAGTCGCTAGGAAGCGCTTTCGATCCTTTCTTGGGGACGGGTTGTACTCGAGCAGTTTTCCAATTACTAGGGAATATGCCTCTATTGTAAGATGTCTGAAACAGACGAGTCAGGACAGGGGCAAGTTCTGGTGCGCATTTTTTGAGAACAATTGCTGGGATCTCGTCAAGGCCAGAAGCTTTCCTGCTATTAAGAGAAGAGAGCATCTTTCGTACCTTTCTAGTTTTGAAAATGATATCCGTCATTTTATGCGCGACATTGGGGACTGTTGGTGGTTGAACATTTGGAGGTGGGTTGAGAGTAGAATTTCCGGCGAACAACGAGGCAAAAAGTTCAGCCTTGCCCAGGGCGGTAGAAACAATTTCATCCCCTGAGACAAGAGGTGGGAACGTGCTCTTGCAGAAATTATTCCCAATAGATTTAGCAAGAGTCCAGAAGGGTTTGCTGCCGCTGGAGCTTAAGAGGACTTTGTTTTTGATGTGGTTATTAAACGAGTTTTATGCCTCAGAAAGAATGCGGACATAGCGGTTTCTTGCGTCGTTAAATGCTTGACGGTTTTCTTGACTGGGATTGTGTAGAAGCTTTTCTGAGCTTTGACCTTTTCAAGTCTGGCCTTGTCACAGGGTTTGGAGAACCAGGGCTTTTGAGTGGCTGCCGAGGTTTTCTGTGTACGTGGAATAAATAATTCCATGCCAGCTTGGATAATTTCGGTGGCGTTTTGTGAGATATCAGAGGGGTCAGGATGAGAGAAGCAGATAGACGCCCATGGAAATGAGGAATAATAATCTCGCATTTCGTCCCAGTTCGCGGAGTTGTAGTGCTCTGATCACCAGTGGCACCAAATTGTTTTCTTTAAATGTCTATCACTTTTCTCTTTTTAACGTATGGATCTAGATTGGGGTATGCAATTCACATTTTATAATACAAAGCTGCGTACCAAAATTCTAGGGGTCCTAGTTCGCGCTCATTTGACGAAATTATTTCAAAATTCAAAAGTCGGGATCTCGCCATTGGTAATTTTTTTCTACAAAAATTCACTGAAAATAGTAAAGTAGAAGATTTAAAAAGATGCTAAGTAAATTTCTAAAAACGTAACGTCCTTTTTCTTAGCGTAATAGCAGAGCATAAGTAATACTGTACTCACTAAGTGAAGATTGGAACCTGTGATGAGTACTGATAAGCACACTTAGAGAACCCAGACGCTAACTTGGTTAGAGAAAGGATCGTTCGTTTTTTTTAAAAATATGTTGTGGTGAGTTGGATTCTCCCAGTGTGCTTACTAATTTATTAATATGCTGTGATAAAACCATAAATTATTGGCTATTACTAAATATTAGCTCAGCTGAGGGGTTATTGTAATAAGAAAAGATATGATGGTTTCTTCACAATTTATTAGTGAGAATGATGTCAACTGTAAACGAAAAGTGAAGACTTAGTACACAAAAGAAACTGCTACCAAATATTTCTGGACGGAAATAACAATACAAGGGACGAATGGATGAAGGGTCGAATAACGCCCAGCTTTCGTATACCTGAGATGACCATGGCAGTAAATAATTGATCTATTATAGAATCTTGTTACCTGTGTTCACACCAAATGTAACAAAATTTCAAACAAGATTGTTATCGTAACCGATAAGCCGCCTTTGAATCTTTTACTAGATTTTTGCAGTTTTAAAATATTTTGTATTATCCTCCAATGCATGACCATTTCTTGAAATAATTGGTCTTTCACGTAAGAACAACCTCGGGTTGTTTGCTCGTATATTTGTTGTATATTCCAGGGTTTGTAAACTTTGTTGCATCACTTCATGCGAAATAAAAGTTGACACGCGACTTGTGTGTCACCTCTTAAATGAAAATTGCCTTTTTCTAAATTACTTATTTAGAAGGAAAATAAGGGGTTTTCAATTAAGGTTTTTTTCTGATTACTCCGTAGATAACTATTCAGAATACATCAATGTGAACAAATATTTGCAATCAGCTTAAAATTCTACATTATTGGTTCTTTATCCTAAGGAAAAAGTATGTACGCAGCAGGTGCGTTATGATAGTGAATTTTCATAAAAATGTTTTTAATAGCAAATATGTTTTCAGTCAATTTTTATTTAAAAAAATTCACCCATAAAGAGGTATCGATGGTGAGACTTTGCAAAAAAATTTTCAAAAGAGCGCGAACTAGGACCCCTAGAACCCATTTCTGGGGTCAGTTTAAATTTGTGTATATATATATATATATATATATATATATATATATATATATATATATATTTCCAACCGCTAACTCAAAAAGTAATTTGTAAATGGCTTGGATAAGTTCGTTATCCAGGAAAATCGGTCAAGGTTTTCCGGAAAAATTTTCAGTTTTCCTTCAAAAAATAATTTTTTCTCCAAAAATTACAAAGCTATTTTAATGAAGTTTGACGAGTATGTTGCCTTGTAAAAGACTTTACCATATAACAAAATTCAACTTTCTGGGTTCATAGAAAATTGAGTTAATCAAATTTTAAGTTTTCTTTCGAAAAACAAATTGTTTTCTTCGAAAATTACAAACTTATTTTAATGAAATTTGGTGGATATATTGCCTTGAGAAAGACCTTACTACATACCAAAATTCAACTTTCGAAGTTTATAGAAAATTCAGTTATTCAAATTTGACGCATTTAATAAAAATTCACTACCATAACGCACTTGCTGCGTCCCGAACTTTCTTTTAATGAAAACAGGTCTCAAATTTGGTTACCAGTATCACCTTTATAGTAGAAACAATGTACTATATTTTATCAAAATAATTTATTGTTTGAAAACGTACAAATATTTTCCGAAAATAAACTTGAAATGTTCCCGAAAAAACTGGTTTCCGTTCACTGGATTTATAGGAAATTAAGTTATTGAAATTTAAAGCGTTTAGTAAATTTTTTTTACGATAACGCACTTGCTCCGTCACGATTTTTTTCTTACAAACATGCATTATATTGCGATGGAAAATGCAAAAATGCAAAAAACAACATTTGTATCACTAACGACTTACAGCCTGTCATTGTAAGAATAATTAATGTATACATTATTTTCTTGTATCTTGTATAATAACGGATATATTGAGCTTTACCGTAGAAATGCGTCGGCCTATATATATATATATATATATATATATATATATATATATATATATATATATATATATATATATATATATATATATATATATATATATATATATATATATATATATATATATATATATATATATATATATATGTAAACAGATAAAAACTGAAACTAACCCCGGATATGGGTCCTTATAGTTCGCGCTTAATTGAATTTTTTTTTCAAGATTCAAAAAAAAAGTCGCGGTGTCCTCAATGGCGATTTTTTTCTAGAAAACTTCGCTAAAAATTTATAGACCAGTAAACCATAAACTCTATAAATAAAACTACTGCCAAAACATCAGAAAAAGGGTCTATTTGAAATAAAATTTCTGCAGATATTATTTACTATAATATTTGAAGGACAATGACGGTTGAAGCTGAAACTTGAGGTTTTGTAAAACCCTCTTGCCATATTTTCTCTACATAACACGTATTAGTTTCAGGTCCTTTGCTTAAAAATTTTGACGTTTCAAATTGTGACGTTGACGGTTTAAGAGGAAAAACAATACAATTTTCAAAGTAATTTCTGTTAAATCTAGGCCTTTTTAGCCAAAAAAACTTAATATTGCCTGCAATATACAATTGATTTTGTTACTGACACAAAAATATTTTGGTTTTGGGCGTTTTTCTGGTGTTCAGTGGCACACAAATATTTTTACTTTAAATGCCTATAACTTTTTTTCTTGTAGCTTAGAGACCTAAGTTCTGATACGTATTATACTTTTAGTGAATTTTTCTTAAAAAAAATTCACTAATGAGGAGATCTCGACTTTTGAATTTTGAAAAAATTTCTTCAAATGAGCGCTATTTAGGACCCCTGGAACCCAAATCCGAGGTCGGTTTCAGACTTTATATGTTTATATAGATATATATATATATATATATATATATATATATATATATATATATATATATATATATATATATATATATATATATATATATATATATATATATATATATATATATATATATATGTTTATATATTTATGTGTCACACCTATAACTAAAAAAATAATGGACAGATTTTGATAAAATTTGGTAAATACCTTCCTTTCGTGAGTGGCTTGGATAAGTTCGTTAGCCAGGAAAATCCGCCGAGGTTTTCCCGGAAAATTTTGTGTTTTTTTTTCGAAAAAAATCGAAAAAAATTTATATCTCCGGAATTAACAAAGTAAGGGCAACCAAATTTCATGCGCCGATTTATATCATTATAGGCAAGTTACCTACCAAAATTTAGCTGCGTAGGGTAAAGGACAAAAAAGTTACAGGCATTCAAAGAAAAATAAATTTGGGTTCTCCTCAAAACGTCAAAATCGCGATTTTTAATGTCAAAATTGGTGAGTCCCTTCCTTTTGCAAGTGGCTTGGACAAGTTCGTTAGCCAGGAAAATCCGCCGAGGTTTTCCCGGAAAATTTTGTGTTTTCTTTCGAAAAAAATTTATATCTCCAAAATTAACAAAGTAAGGGCAACCAAATTTTATACGCGGGTTTATATCATTATAGGCAAGTTACCTACCAAAACTTAGCTCTGTAGATCAAAAGACAAAAAAGTTACAGGCATTTAAAGAAAAATAAATTTGGGTTTTCCTCAAAACGTCAAAGTCGCGATTTTAAACGTCAAAATGGTTAATATTTAGTCAGTGAACCTGAAATTAATATGATCTATGGAAGGAAAATGTCACAAGAATAATGTTTTACAAAGCCTGAACTCTTAGTTTCAATCGTCATTGTCCTTCATTTTACTAAAATATTCCCAGAAAATTCATTTCAAATAGACCCTTTTTCTGAGGCTTTAGCAGTAGTGTTTGCTATAGAGTTTATCGTTTAATGGTATATCATTTTTGTCGAATTATCGTAAAAAATCATTAAAGCACAATATATCCGTTATTATGCAAGTTACGAAAAAAAGTTGTATACATTAATTGTAGGGTGTCTTAAGCTACATCTTAAAAAATATTTCCACAATTACAGGCTGGCCCATAAGTCGTTGGTGATTCAAATTTTCTTTTTTTTTTAGTGAATTTTTTTAATCGAATACGCCCTATGTTATTGCATTTTTGTATTTTCCATCGAAATATAATACATCTTCGTAAGAAAAGAAATTCTGGACGCAGCAAGTGCGTTATGGTAGCGAATTTTCATTAAATGCTTCAAATTTTGAATCAATTTGCTATTAACCTATAAGGTTGACCAGAAAACCAGTTTTTTCGGGAACAATTTAAGTTTACTTTCGGACATTTTTGTACATTTTCAAACAATAAAGTTATTTGGATGAAACATGGCAGATTGGTTCTAATATATAGATTATACTGGTAACCAAATTTGGTGCCTGCTTTCTTAAAAAAACATATTTGCTATTAGAAACATTTTTATGAAAATTCACTACCATAACGCACTTGCTGCGTCCAGAGTTTTTTATAATATTATCCTGCGTACCAGATTTGGTGGCCATAGCTTTGTTATTTATGGCGATACAAAAATTTTCCGAAAGAAAACCCAAAATTTTCCCGGAAAAACTTGTCCGATGTTCTTGGCTAACGAACTTATCCAAGCCACCAGCAAAAGGAACGCACTCACCAAATTTAATCAAAATCGACCTTATATTTTTGAGTTATCGGCGTGGTATATATATATATATATATATATATATATATATATATATATATATATATATATATATATATATATATATATATATATATATATATATATATATATATATATATATATATATATATATATATATATATATATATATATATATAAATATATAAATATATATATAAATATATATATATATATATATATATATATATATATATATATATATATATATATATATATATATATATATATATATATAAGGATAAGGGTTAAGGGCAAAGCCGCAAGGAGACAACCGCATACACGTGTTTCAAGCTTATGAGCCATCATCAGTACGGTATAGCCAGGTGATGATGGGAACACTCTGGATGAAGATGCAAAAAAACACGGAGTCACAACAGGCAACCAGTGCACATTTGCAGCAACATTCGGAAGACCCTCAGGTGATTCCTTTGCCTCCGTGGCTTTTGTGGTTGTTTCCCTCGGATTGAGGGTCTTCCGAATGTTGCTGCAAATGTGCACTGGTTGCCTGTTGTGACCTCGTGTTTTTTTTTGCATCTTCATCCAGAGTGTTCCCATCTTCACCTGGCTATACCGTACTGATGATGGCTCATAAGCTTGAAACACGTGTATGCTGTTGTCTCCTTGCGGCTTTGCCTTCTCCTTGTATAGTACAGAAATGCCGTGTTATAAATCCTGTTATAGTTTATATATATATATATATATATATATATATATATATATATATATATATATATATATATATATATATATATATATATATATATATATATATATATATATATATATATATATATATATATATATATATATATATATATATATATAAAACATATAAGAATTGAAATAGACCTCGGATATGTATTCTAGGGGGCTTAGTTCGCGCTCATTTGAAGAATTTTTTTCAAAATTCAAAAGTCGCGTTGTCCTCAGAAGTGAATTTTTCTACGAAAATTCACTAATAACGGAGATAACAATAGCTCATCAATACAATATAACACCTGCATTATTAGGTAGGTATGGATATTTTAAAATAACGAACCTAAAAAAAAAAATTTAGCCTTTCGAAAGCTTAAGCACTGTTAATAATCTATTTCAGCACACATATATCCAGTGAGATTATCCCTTATTTTTGCTATAAACAACGTTATTAGTATGAAATAGCTAAACCACCAAACTTATACCCATATCCAATATCAAATAGTTAGAAGCAGTGTACGGAAACTATTGTAGTTCCCTCAAATGACACCAGGGTTCACTAACGTCCAACCGCTGTTATAACGGTCCCCACCGCAAATCTCGAATTAGAGATGCGTTCGGCGGACTAACCACCGCACTATAGCGTCACGTGTAGAAGGAAGAGGACGACGATGATATTCTTAAACAGCTGGTGGTAAGGTGGCTGTGGCGAGTTCTTGAAAGAGCTTTGGAATATTCTTAAGGGTTATTATGAGGAAGTGAGACTAGGTCTTCTGTACGTTCTTATAACGGACTTTGGAGCTCAGTGTTATTATTATGGCGGTACGTGTTAAAAGTGACGTTCCGATCTTTGGATATGTGCTGATGGTGGTGTTCTTAGTGCCGTGGGGGCTGCAGATTATGCTTTGCCTCTTGGTGTCTAGTGCGTCAAGGTGCAGTGCTGTAGGTGTTAGTGGAAGTGATATATTTGGATATAATAGTGATGGATTATCAGCTGATACAGGTACATTGTTGTCTCTAAGTACTTGCTATTTACTTTTTTCTTTACTGGGTACCTATCAAAAAGTTGATATTTCCTGTTTGATAAATAGAATATCTACAAAATAATGCCAAATATTAACAACTATATGAATTTAAAGCGTTGTAGAAAACTATTTATTTTATTTCAGGGTTCTCTTATTTTTATTTGTATTTCATATTTTAAAGCTCGGGGCTGCTATCTAAGTTGAAAGAAACTCGCAGGTATAAGAAAGAACAAAAGTAAGCCACCAGCTATCCCTGGAATTCATTTCATCTCTACTACACTATTGTAGTTGCTTTAAAGAATCTTAAGGCAAAGCTTTGTTTAAAACCGGAACACTGTTGGTAAATACACGTTTAAAATCGTGATTTGTTCCTCCAAATCTTAACCCGCCGATTTCTGCACTCAGAAATAGCTTTAAAGTCTGTTATTTAAAATTTGTATGCTTTAGTTGTTAACAAAGACATTTTCAATAGATAACCACGTTGAAAAATCATGATTTCTATTAGACCTTAAGCTGCAGATTTCTGCACCTATAGATTGCTAAAATTTTGTTATTTTTAAGGTTATTTATATTTAATCCTTGACAAGTGTATTATTTTGATATAGAAAGTACAAGTTTAAAAATCGTGGTTTTATTCTAAACCCATCCTAACTACTTCTGCACCCAGATTTTGCTAAAACTTTGTTATTTAAATGTTGTTTGCATTTATTCGTTGACAAGTGAAACATTTTGGTACATAACCTAAAAATTATTAATCCTGGTTTCTCCTTCATCTTTAATCTGTCGATTTATGCAAACAAAACTACCCGAATATATGTGCTTTAAGGGTTATTTTTTCGATACGACTGCTTTAAAAAATGTCTTCTTGAGAATTTGTCTTTTTGACAAAGTCAAATAGATATTATAATATTGAAGCCTGAGCTTTAGCATGAGGTCACTTAAGGCAATGGCGTGTTGTCTATTCTTAAATCAAAAATTGATTTGTGAACAAAATCTAATACCCCCGATTTGCTTAAATTTAAATGCAAGCTGTGTCGTTTTGCCAAATCAAACACTGCCTCCAGTTCACGATTAATTCTGTTCGCTATTAGTTTCAGGTTCTTTTCCTAAATGTTGCCAATTTTGACGTTTTAAATCGCGACTTTGACGTTTTGAGGAAAACCCCAATTTATGTTTCTTTAAATGCCTATAACTGTTTTTACTTCTAACTTACAGAGGCAAATTTTGGTATGTAATTTACATATAATAGTTTAACCCCGCGTACTAAATTTGGTTGCCCTTACTTTGTTATTTCCGGAGATATACATTTTTTTCCGAAAGAAAACAGAAAATTTTCCGGGAAAACCTGGGCTGATTTTCCTGGCTAACGAACTTGTCCAAGCCACTTGCAAAATGGAAGGTATTTGCCAAATTTAAACAAAATCGGCCCATTATTTTTTGAGTTATATCACATCGATAACTCAAAAAATAATGGACCGAAACACGTTCATATTAATATTGAGGGGCATCTTTTGACATAAAACTTAACTTTGTCACATCAACCCTTTAAGGGTGGTGATAACAACCCTTATATTTTAAATAGGGAACATGGGTCGAGTGTTATATCATTTGAAAGCTCTTTCTTTTCTGAATTCAGGACACTAATTTTTTTTGGCAGTTTTATCAACTCGTTTAAAAATTATTCACAGTTGAAAATGCAAAAACGCATTTCACTCATTCCGATAAGAAATGTGCTGATAGTCAATGTTTTGTTGTTTTGTAAACAAAAAAATTGACTATCAGAACATTTCTTATCGGAATGCGGTTTATTGTTTCAGTTTATCGGTCGTTTGATACTTGATAGTACTACCGAAAATTAATTTTACAATGGTGTATTCTGTAGAAGAAAGAGTTGAAATAATTACTCTTTTTTTCATTTTCTCATTGTTCACGTGTTATGGAGTTTTTGAACAGAGAGTTTCCAGGACAATGGATTGGGCGTAGAGGTGCTATTGTGTGGCACCCTAGATCACCGGATTTAACTCCCTTAGACTTCTTTCTATGGAGCCATTTAAAGAGTAGAATTTTAGCAACAGAACCGGAGTCTCTGGAATAATTACGATGACGCATTGTTGAAGAATGCCGTCTAATAACTCCACAAATGCTCCAGAATGTCAGAGTTCGTTTTGAACAAAATTTTTACTTTTGTATGGAAGCTGGTGGTCAACAATTTGAACACTTAACTGAATAAATATTTTTTAACGTTTGGTTTTGTTTTTTAGTTTTTTTTAACGAAAAATTGACTAATTATAAACCCTTAAGGGGTTGATGTGACAACGTTGAGTTTTATGTCAAAACATGTCCCCTCAATATTAAAATTGACGTGTTTCAGCGTTTCTTAAAAAAAATCTCTGGCGCAAATCGGTCTGTTTCGTCTTCAATGCGCTATACTGTATATATATATATATATATATATATATATATATATATATATATATATATATATATATATATATATATATATATATATATATATATATATATATATATATATATATATATATATATATATATATATATATAATTTACTGGGTTTAGATTCGTGGACACTTCTTCATTTTTAGACAAAATTGAAAACAACATTTGTGTTTTTGATGCAACAACGTTTCGCAGCCTCATGCGCGGCTTCCTCAGGTTTTTTATATCTTTGTTTTATTTTATATTAATCTATAAACAGTGTAAGAAACATTGTATTCAACACTTACGGCTTAGAGCTGTAAACATTGATAAACAATCACCGATAACTAAAAAACTCTAAGACGCATGTCTGTTTCAAAAAACGCATAATAATACAAAATGTCTTCTCTAAAGAGAATAACATACTTGAAAGAACCTCGATGGTTGAGGGGTAAGAACGTGTGCCTCTGAACCGAGGGGTACTGGGTTCGATCCCACGGTACTCCTTTCACTTTTTCAGTACATACTGTACAATTAACATCAACCGAGGTTCTGGCATTGTATTTGAACAAGTTGAATGTCTGCACGTTCCGCCCTTCGGAGGGGGCGTAAAGCCGTCGGTCCCGTGTCCATGCAATGTTGGGCACGTTAAAAATCTCTACCCTCCTTACAGAAAGGCAGGTGTTCAGCAAAATTTCCAGGATAGTGAGGTGAAACTG
Source organism: Tillus elongatus (assembly GCA_964006375.1). Classification (NCBI taxonomy): domain Eukaryota; kingdom Metazoa; phylum Arthropoda; class Insecta; order Coleoptera; family Cleridae; genus Tillus; species Tillus elongatus. The sequence continues at coordinate 84,314,543 of OZ023270.1, read as the reverse complement.
CACCCTGGCGTCGGTGATTAGTCATAGTCGCGGAAATAGGCCGACGTTAAAGAAACAAAACACACAAACATACTGAAAGACTAAAATCTCCAATAAACTATAGCAATTAAGATATACTTTCCGACAATTACAGTCGAGTGATGGTGTGACACACAGCTAAGATATAAATCTAAAGAATTTGTAAAATTTCGGGACGCAGCAAGTTTCCTAAGAATTGTACACTATTATTATACGGCAGTAAAGTTAATACTTTAAACTTACACAGACCTTGAAGAATGATTTTAGAGGTCCTAGTACAGCATAGGATGCTGTGGTCCTAGTACGCGCACATTTTAAGAATTCTTTCGAAAGTGTTACCATCAACATCTCTCTATTATGAAAAAATCTCATGTTTTAAACTCCTTTTGAGAAAAATGCCCAAAACTCATTTTTTATGAAGGTAAAGAACCAAATTTTGCTATATCTGTAGATAGTGTGAGTCTCTTTAAAAGATACTTGTATTACAAATTTCTTTAAAGTTATACAGAAGAGGAAACTTAATTCATATTTAGAAAAGTTAAGTATCTGCCAAATTATAAACGTAGCAGTTATTTTTCCTTATTATCGCCAGAATAGTCAACATAATGAAACCGATTTTTTCAATAACAATTACAACAATAACAAAATTATAATTTCAGACTCAAAGATGACACACTTATTTAGGCGTTTTAAACAAAAATAAAATCTTGTTCAAAACGTATGAAATCTGTGGACTATTGTTTCTCCAAATGTCAAAATAAAACATTAAAAAAACATCCATCCATCCATCGAGCTGCATTCGATCGCGTAACCTTCTGCTTAGGTGGCAAGCGCGGTACCTCCTGCGCTATCTAGGCCCACGTCAACAAAGGTTTTATTTGCGTGACAATTTAGATAGGCTTTATGTCCCGGATATTATATTCAAAGTATACAGAATTAAATAATTAATTACAGAAAATTAGTAGATTTACCATTGAAACACATCCCACGGCTGTTTCGGTCTTATATGACGTCTTATGTTTAAGTTTAAAGATAAAAGAATCTATTTTAGAATCATTTTTATAAAGACTTGGCTTGATTTTGTTTAAATTTGTGCTATATTATGCGACAGTATAATATATCTATGCTGCGCTAAAACTGTGTTTGGGCCGTTAATAAAGCTACACATACAACAACAAGCTACTTTTGATCTAAGACTAACACACCACCTGAAAACTATCACCAATCCCAGTCCTAATAAGGAATCAATTCTTACAAATGAAATCTGAGTATGAGAACCACAAATTCATCTATACAGATGCCTCCAAAAATCAAAACGGTACAGGATCAGCTGTATATACATGCAATACAGTCTTGACATACAAACTACCTAAATTGGCATCTATATTCACTGGTGAACTATATGCCATAATTGTTGGCATCTCTGTGGATCGAAATCTCAATTGGCACCAACATGTCACCAATTGCAGAAGCGGCTGCTAAGAAATTAGGTTTCCTCTTCCGGGCTCGCAAATATTTTTCACCAGCTAATCTCTATACTTTATATACTTCACAAATAAGACCAAACCTCGAATACTGCTCCCACATCTGGGGTGCTGCTGCCGCTTCTACACTCGCTAGCCTGGACTCCATTCAGAAGAGAGCTACACCCCAAAGGCTGCCATCCCTTGCCCACCGACGTGCCGTCGGTGACCTCTCAGTGGAGCTTTCTTCCATAGTTCCTCCACCTGCTGCCCCCAACAGATCTACTAGGGGAACAGAGCGAATACACCCATTTACTCTCCAGGTCACCAGGCATAGAACATCTTGTTATGCCCGCTCTTTTGTCCCGGGATTTCCAAGTTTTGGAACTCCCTGCCGGCACATGTTTTTCCTTTTCCCCCGAACCTCCAAACGTTCAAGTCCAGAATCAATAAGTTGCCTCTTTCCTCCTTGTCGACACCCACGGTACGATATTATTTAGGCTGTAAGCCCTCGTGGTGTGTTGTTGAAAAAAAAAGAAGCACTTAGGCATGTTATACTATCTGATATACAACAGACTGTTGTCTGCACAGACTCTTTGACTCTTTGGGTGCATTACAAATAATTAGGCAAATCTACGCTAAACACCATATTGCAAAGGAAAAGATCAAATTACGTACATAATTGCACATAAAAAGAAACACATTTTCATGTACACCCGCTCCCACGTAAACATCCAAGGTAACGGAATTGTGGATGCAGTTTAGTATTTTTTGAGTTATCGCTCGGATACATACATACATACACACACACACACACACACACACACATATATATATATATATATATATATATATATATATATATATATATATATATATATATATATATATATATATAAACATTTTAACGGACCTTGGTTTTGGGTTCTAGGGACCCGAATTCGCGCTCATCTGAAGAAAATTTTTCAAAAGAGTTTCATTGTGACCTCTCTATTAGCGAATGTTTCTTAATGAAAATTCGCTAAAAACATATATTGCAATGATTTAAAGGAAACCCCCTCTCTAAAAATGCCTTTTTTGAATGTTTACAGCTCTCAGCTGTAAATGTGGAATACACTGTTTTTTACGCTGTTAATAGTATAAAATAATAAAAAAAGAAATAAAAAACCTGAGGAAGCCGCGCGTGAGGCGGCGAAACGTCGTTGAATCAAGAACAAAAATGTTGTTTTAATTTTTGTCTAAAAATGAAGAAGTTTCCACGAATCTAAGCCCAGTAAATTATAGCATAACTCTTCGCGAAAAAAAAAACGAACCAAGAGCAGTGTATATATTTAGATATAAAAATTGAAACTGACCCCGAATATGTGTTCTCGGGGGCCTAATTAGCACTCATTTGAAGAATCTTTTTCAAAATTCAAAAGTCGGGATCTCCTCACTAGTGAAATTTTTTAAAGAATATTGACTAAGACTAATTGTTATAAAATCCATTTTTGTTTTTTCCAATGTCATACGACATGAACCAATGTTTTACCAAATTTTGACACGCTACGACAGCCTGGATCTATGTCAGGCCGGGAAATTTTGGCGCTTGCCTCGTATCAGCAGTATATTATAAAAAGTAGTGGTCCCAAAACAGAACCTTGAGGAAATTCAGCACATAAACAGAAAATAAGGAAAAACGCATTATTTAATTTAATTGTCGAAAACCTATTAGAAATTTATGATTCAATAAATATTACTGACCTACAACTAAAAGCCGCCTATATAAATTCTAGTAACGAAAGCTTGTGGTTTACCGCATTGGATGCCTTAGAAAAATCTAATAACACTAAATCGGTAATCATAGTGGCATCAATAAAACGCATTGTATTATTGAAAATGTTGTTGCGGCCCACAGTGTCTTTTTTCTGACTTAAAGGTTAAGACCTTGGCGTAAAAAACTCTAAACCAAAAACTTTATGAGTAGAACTATAGTTTCAATACGTACAATACAACCTATTGAAAATGCAAAAGAAATGTGTTAACTTGCCATTTTCATGTTTATTGCATATTTCACGTGTTTTTATTGAAAAGAAAAATATTAGCCTTCACGATACCAACACGGCTAATCTCCATTGTCACCTCTTTTAAGATCCATTCTGTGCTGTCACTCAAAAGGCATTACGACATCTGATAATACCCGCTAAATAGACGTACGGAACGTACCGCTAACCGCTGCCGTGCTGCTTAAATATACATAACAACTCTTTTAGAAAAACTTTTCTTTTGTTGTGGTTTCACGCGATATCACAGTTAGGCTCTATCCCCCTTCTTTAACACCACGTGATAATTTATATATAATTGCAATCTGGCAATCCCGACACAATAGAATTATAAGAATTATAATGAAGAAAGTGTGAGAGAGACTTTGCTGATAATTCATGACGAAAGGGGGCGCCACGCCGTAATGATAAGGATGCGTCACGAACAATTTTCTTTTATTCAGTTCGCATGGAAAAAGGACATTAAGTCGAAGGGAAATGCCTCGGTCTGTGCTTATTAGTGATTTCATTTTGACCGGGCCAAGATGTTTTTCAATTTAGTAGAAATTGTTGTTATTGTTCTAAATCATTGTAGAGGGTAGATCCAAATAATTCCTTGAACTGCACCAACTACTTTAGCCCGGACCAAAAATACTTATGGAATATTTCACTCAAAGGTTATTATAAATTTACTCTGCTGGAATTTTTTTTATTAAGATTACCCATCAAAAGTTATAAACAAATAATGCAGCTTTAACCTGACTCTGCACCGAACGTGGGAAAACCTGTTAGGGCATTTACTAAAGATTCGTTATAAATTTATTACATAAAACTAAAATTTATTAACCTCCCCCAAGAAAAGTTATAAACAAACTCAGATAACTTCAACCTGGACCCACACCGGACATTGATAATTTTTATTAGGGAATAGCCACGCTTCTGGGGCTTGAAGTAGATTTTATTAACAATAAATTAGAATCGATATGGACCGGAATGGTCGTTCGAATTTCAACTTTTATCTTGCCGCTTTTGTCTCCAGAGGTTTTTTTTTCGATTCAAACTCTTTATTGTACTGCTTGACTCTCTGAGAGGATGTGGATATCTCTGTTTCTGAATCTTTTGTGTATGCACTCCTCTACACAGAAATTTATAGCAAGCATTTCTGCCTGGAAGATGATGGAGGAGTTTCCTACGGACTTCGCGAGTCTAACGTTAGGTTTTCTTATTCCCAGTCCTGCTCACTCCATCGGTTTAGACCCGTCTGTATACCACAGAGATGAGTTGTTTAGCAGTCCTTTACTTTCTTTGTCCCATGCTTGGTTGTCACTTATGACGACATCAAATGGAACTATGTCCAGTTTAGGTGGCATTTGATCTGTTGGTGTGGCGAGTGACTTCAATGGAATAATTTTCAGGAGATTCACGTGGCCAACCAAGTCTCCTGTTTTGAACTTGTTTGCTTGAAATAGTCTTGAGGCACTTAGAGCTGCTTCTTTCTTCACGCATATCTGCAGTGGATCATGATTCAGCATTGCCTCCATTACCGCTGTAGGATCAGATGCCATAGCTCCCGTTATTTCAAGATAGGCCAGTCTCTGCAATTTTTGCAATTTGCTTTGCGTTCGGTGTATCCAATATACCATCCTGGGATTCAGGCCCCATGTCTCTCCGAACAGTTTACAGCAAGTCCAGATTGCCGTTGTGGCTCTCGAAATGGTTTTTTCCAAGTGTGTGTTCCAGTTCAGTTTTTGGTCTAAGAAGATCCCCAAATATTTAGCTTCATTGGCATTGTACTCTCTATGTTCCTCGAAAGACCAGAATTTTTCTTGCATTTGGCTCATCTGTTATGTTGGTTTCGTCATAATTATATATGTTATGAGGTAAAAAATCGTGTACCACGTTTCAATGTTATTAAATAATTCTTTTAATTTGGATTCACCAACAGCAGCTCGCTGACGTTTAATACTGGCAGTCAACCGTGCAGCCAGATAGTTTCTGGAGGCAAAGAAATTCACGAAATCTCTGTCTGGTTCATTGTTTTTCCATTCGGGAATGTTCCTTCCTAGTTTAGCTACAAATTTTGCTACAACTTGACGAATTTCTGCATGTGTCACTAGGAAACTGCAGCCACTCACTATGCCACGAGTTTTTGCCACCCTCCTCTGTAGTCAGCATACCGGGACGACCTTTTTTTAAAAGGATGTCGCTTTTGAATTTAATTTTATAAGGTCGTTTTTGGAACTTTGAACGTTTTAGTAATTTTCCTGGCAACTAACTTGAGACATGCCTCCTTCACCGCCTCCGTCAGTTTGGTCGTATTTTAAGCATTATAATACATATAGCGTCTCTCTCTCTCTCTCTCTCTCACTGTCTTGAATTTGCGGGGCATCTTGTTTATTATAAAATATTAGCCTGCATCAAATAATACTGTTGCGTTTTCTCCGGGTTCTGGATAAGTGAGACTTTTTAATTTTAACAAAACAACTTTATTTACACTCTAAATATGGATAAAATAAAATTTCTAGAATGTCTCTCTCACAAAACACTTCATTTACTGGCCTTACAATTACTACTCTCAACAAAAGTCACTAATCTGGTTTTACACTGCTTCTTCAAGTCACTACCACATTCTCTTACTGAACTGAACTAACTCGGGCTGGCTTGCTTTCGCTTTTATATACTCGCCGTACCTTCCCCTCCTTTCTAGAGAGTTCCATTCCAGAACGTTCCAGGACCTTCTTTTACTAGAAGGTTCTGTGAATACAGATCGGTCCCGTGTGTATACAGGGGGATGTGTATACAGGATGATCCAAATGTGGTCACCACTCCTATGTTACACAAGAGGTGTTTCTCGAACTATAAGATCTCTCTGCGTATACAGGGTGTAAGGGTTCTCTGCGTATATAGGGTGTATATACAGCGTGTTCGGAATGTGCAGACCTCAGTTATCCGTTCCGACGGGGTACAAGTTGGTAACTTCGTTATTTCTGGTCCTAGAGGGTTGAGACTTCGCCTGAGGGGGGTCACCCCAGGCACCCCCAGGGGGGTGGGGAGGCGGTGTTGCCAGATTGTACAAAAATTCCCAGATGTTGGGGAAATTCTGGAGATGTGGCAACACCGCACCTACGTCTATTGAAGTGCTTTGTAACACTGCCCCCCTCCTTAAGACTGTTCGTCCCGAACAGTATTTACCGGCCGCCAACTTGGGGTTCGTTGCCCCGATAGGGACTCAACCTCTCTATGTGAACAACTTTGGGTTTAGTTCTTGGAGACAGCTGGATTCTGTAGACTAGGTCGTTAATTTTCTTAGTCACCAAGTATGGCCCTTCCCATGGTTTCTGAAGTTTGGGACTGAGGCCCTTTCTCCTTGTTGGTTGGTACAGCCACACTGCATCACCTTCCTTGAATGTATGGGGTGTTGCTCTGCGATCCAAGCGCATCTTCATCCGGTCACTGCTTAAGAGGAGCCTATCTCTGACACATCTGTGTATAGTGCGCAGTTTTCCTTCTAGGTCGGCGACATACTCAGGTAACGTAGCTAGGTCCGCTATGTCCTCGTTCGGTGGTGGTCTCGTCATGTCGATTGGTAGCCGCATCTCTCTGCCGGTCAACATCATGGATGGAGTGTAGCCGGTAGATTCATGCTGAGAGCTTCTGTAAGCTAGGAGGAACAGAGGTATCAGCTTGTCCCAGGTTCTCTGATTCTCGTCAACAAACATAGCAAGATACTGATTGATGGTCCTGTTATGCCGTTCTACCATGCCGTCTGATTGAGGGTGGAGTGGCGTTGTTCTCGTTTTCTTTATGCCTAGCAAGTCCATTAGGCTCTTCCAGACCTCTGATTCGAAATTCCGGCCCTGGTCGGTGTGAATTTCCAAGGGTACGCCATGCCGTGATATGACATTTTCCATCAGGGCTTCTGCCACGGTCGTTGCCTCTTGGTTGGGGATCGGCGCAACTTCAGGCCATTTCGAGAAGTAGTCCATCGCCACCATTATGTATCTGTTCCCAGACTCTGTGATGGGAAAAGGTCCTGCGATGTCTACGGCAACTCTCTCCCACGGTGTACCTGAGATGTACTGCATCATTTTTCCTCTGGATCGGGTCTTTGGTCCTTTCTTTGAAGCACATTGGTCACACCTTTTGCACCATTCTTCCACGCTTCTTCGGCAGTTTATCCAATAGAAGCGGTCTCTCACTCTGGCAAGAGTCCTGTTGACCCCAAAGTGGCCTCCACTTCTACTATTGTGTAACTCTTGAAGAACACTGTCTATGCACTCACTTGGCACAACGGTCTGGTATATACAGTCTCTACCATCGGCAGTTTCCCATTTTCGAGTGATCATGTCATTCTTTAGACACAATGAGTCCCATTGTAGCCAGTAGCCTTTAACCTCCGCCCCAAACCGGGACACATCGTGCCACTCAGGTCTTTTCCCCTTTTGTAGCCATTCTCTAATATTTTTCAAGTCTGGATCTGTTTTCTGTGCGTCTCTGATGTATTCAAGATTTACGTCTAGATCGGTGTTATTCTCCTGTCCTGCCACCAGTTGTTTGATCTGATGAGTTACTTTGTCGATCTCTTTGTTCTCTTGTCGCTCGCAAAATTTACATTCATGCACTGAACATGGTCTTCTTGACAGGCTGTCTGCATTGGCGTGACTTCTTCCTCTTCGATGTTCAATCCGGAAGTCGTAGCTCTGCAGTTTCTCTATCCATCGTGCTATCTGTCCTTCGGGATTTCTAAAGTTCAGAAGCCATTGCAGAGCAGAGTGATCTGACCTCACGCGGAATGTTCTTCCGTACAGGAAGCTGTGGAAATGTTCGATGGATCTTACAACTGCCAGCAGTTCTTTCCGGGTTACACAGTAATTTCTTTCTGCTTTTCCGAACGTTTTGCTGAAGTAGCCTATCACAACTTCTTCTCCGGCTTGGAGCTGTGAGAGTACTGCCCCAATGCCATACTGGGAAGCATCGGTGTCCAGTATAAACAGTCCTTCGTCCTGAGGATAAGCCAGCACAGGAGCAGTGAGAAGACGATGTTTGAGCTCTCTAAAAGACTCTTGGCAATCTGGTGACCAGATGAACTCGGCCTTATTTTCAGTCAGGCTATGCAGAGGTTTCGCAATGCTGCTGAAGTACTTTACAAAGCGTCGGTAGTAGCTGCAAAGTCCCAGAAAACTTCTGACCTCATGTTTGTTCTTCGGCACAGGCCAGTCTCTTACTGCCTTTATTTTCTCTGGATCAGTTTCTATCCCTTTCTCAGAAACGACATGTCCGAGGAAACTCACTTTCTTCTGGAAGAGGACGTATTTCTTGGGATTGAGTTGCAGATTGGCACCTCTCAGCCTGGAGAAAACCTGCTTCAGATTCGACAGGTGTTCATCGAAAGTCCTTCCAATCACCATGACATCGTCGAGATACACCAGGCATGTTTCCCATGTAAGTCCTCTCAGCACTAACTCCATTAGTCGCTCGAAGGTGGCAGGAGCATTACATAAGCCGAATGGCATGACCTTGAATTGGTACAACCCATTCCCGGTTGAAAAAGCAGTCTTCTCCTTATCATCTTTATGGAGTTCTACTTGCCAGTAGCCACTTTTCAGGTCTAATGTAGAGAACCACTTTGATCCGGCCAAAGTGTTCAAAGTGTCGTCGATCCGGGGCAGGGGATAACTGTCTTTCTTGGTGACATCATTCAGCTTCCTATAGTCCACGCAAAATCTCATAGTGCCGTCTTTCTTGGTGACCAAAACTACTGGGGACGACCAAGGACTATTAGACTCCTCAATCACACCATCTTCCAGCATTTCGTTAACCATCGCCTTGATTTCTGATTGCTTGGCAAAAGGCAGTCTTCTCGGCGGCTGTCTAATTGGTCTTGCGTCGCCAGTATTAATTCTGTGTTGCATTAGACTCGTACGACCTGTGATTTTATCTTGAGCGAAAATATCGGCCTCCTCCAATACGAACTTCAGGGCCATTTCCATCTCCATGTCGTTCAATTGGCCCCAAGAATTCTTGAACCGCTCTACCATTTCTACTGGCAGTCTTCTGTCTAATGCCGTGGGTGTCACCTTTCTTGACAACGTCACTCGGTCAATGGGCTCGCAAGTGGCGATAACCTCACCTTTCTTCAATGTGACCCTGTTAGTTTGCACGTTAGCCACTCTTATGGGTATTGTCCTCTTCGGGTCTACTAAGCATCGTGCGACGACGGCACCATCATGTCTATCTTTTAGGGGCTCCGCTATGAGAGCAGACATACCATCAAGTTTCTTCTCTAGTCTGGCTCTGACAATCTTCTCACTGTTACCAGGAATCCGTGTATCCTCGTCGACAATAAGTCTCACCCTGGGATTAGCTTCGCCTGCTGTTGGAGATAAATACAACTCTTCGTTACCGATTTTCAAGATCTTATTCTGGAAGTCTACTGACAGGACATCGAAATCTTCCATTAAATCCAGGCCCAGAATAAATTCGTCGACGATTTCTGCGACGACAGCCCTTACCTGTAGCTCAGTACTGCCCAGCCTAATGAAAACAGTGGCCTCTCCATGCACAGGTATCCTATCTCCTTTTGCCGTCTCCAACACAGGCTGTTTGTTGGTCGTGAGTGCGGACCTGTTTGGCAACATGTCTGGACGTACAACGGATCTAGTAGCACCAGTATCGATGGTGAAACTGCATTGTCTTCCGTCTATGCTGCCAGGTATAACGAGGCTCTCGCGGTAGCGTCGGATAGTGGAGACCCTGACCTTGGGGCCTTGGGTCTCGCATGCCACGTGTCGCCCACCTACACTGGCGTCAGGTCGTTTTCCCTGATGGCGCTCCCTGTTGGTATATTCTTGTCTTCTGCGAGCCACCTGTTGGGTTTGTAAGCACTGCCTACTTATGTGGCCTTTCCTACCACACTTGTAACATTCTATGTCTGACCAATCTGCTTTCGTTTTACGTGCTCCGACCGTTGCAGTGAGCTTGCTTATGGCTTCCTTTATAAACTTTATTTCTTGCCTAAGTTCCCCAGTCGTGTCTGAAAGGTCCTCTTTCTCCTTCACTTCGCGCAGCCTGTTGCGGCGAGGTTGAGATGCATTCTTCGCTGCTTCAAATTCCAAGCCATAAATTACGCAGTCCGTAAGTGTTTTGAACCTTCCGAGCCTTAAAGCTTGTTGCATTTCATTATCAAGTACCCCATCGATGAAGGTCTGGACGGTTATCTGGTTGACAAATTCTTCTGGGGCTTGGGGATATGCCAGTCGCACAAGTTTCTCCACTTCGGCACTAAATTCTTGCAGCGTCTCATTTGGCTTCTGGACCCTTGACTTTAGTTGTGTCTGGTAGACCTGGCTCATGTACTTGTTACCATATCTCAAATCTAGGGCCTGTATCACTGTTAAGTAGTTTTGCTGTTTCGACTCCGGGATGTTCTGGAGGATCTCTAGGGCTTTACCTCGAAGCGAGAGAATTAGAGCAGTTGCTGCCTGTTGTTCGCTCCACCCATTGCTGAGAGCTGCCGCCTCAAACTGCCTCCTGTACATGGGCCACGATGTTTCTCCGTCAAAAGTCGGCGGCTTCAAGGTTCCATGAGGCTGCTGCACGATTGGTATACCTTCTTCCGGACGATTTTGAACTGGGGACATTCCAGTAACTCCTCTTGGTTGAGTTCTGTCAGTCTGGCCCATCACCTGCTCTGTCAGTTCTCTATGTCTGACTTCTGTGCCTTTCATCATCATCTTCATTTGTTCTTTCAACCCCTCCACTTCTTCCCATCGTTTGTTCAAATCCTCTGTTACATTTTCTACTTTCCTGTTTACCACTCCTATTGTATTTTCCACATCTTCTACTTTCTTGTCCACATTTTCTACTTTCTTGTCCACATTTTCTATTTGTTCGTTAATCTGTTCAATTTCTTCTTTTACATCGACTCTCATATCATGGAACATACTTCGGATATCTTCTTTGTCTTCAATACGCCTCTGTTCCTCCTCTTGTCGTCTTATCTCTTCTTCTTCGCGCCGCCTTCTTTCATCTTCTTGTCGCCGTTGTTCGTCTTCTTCTCGTTGCTTCTTGAGTTCTTCTTTATCTTCAAGACGCCTCTGTTCCTCCTCTTGTCGTCTTCTCTCGTCTTCTTCGCGTTGCTTCTTGAGGTCTTCTTTGTCTTCTTCGCGTTGTCTCTTCAGTAAGTCCATCAACTCTTTGATTTCAGCCATCTCGTCGTAGTCAGTCGATCTGGTGTTTACCATTTACAGCTAGCTTACTTCACTTCTTCACTCACTTATCCCACTTCTGACACCAAATTGTTGCGTTTTTTCCGGGTTCTGGATAAGTGAGACTTTTTAATTTTAACAAAACAACTTTATTTACACTCTAAATATGGATAAAATAAAATTTCTAGAATGTCTCTCTCACAAAACACTTCATTTACTGGCCTTACAATTACTACTCTCAACAAAAGTCACTAATCTGGTTTTACACTGCTTCTTCAAGTCACTACCACATTCTCTTACTGAACTGAACTAACTCGGGCTGGCTTGCTTTCGCTTTTATATACTCGCCGTACCTTCCCCTCCTTTCTAGAGAGTTCCATTCCAGAACGTTCCAGGACCTTCTTTTACTAGAAGGTTCTGTGAATACAGATCGGTCCCGTGTGTATACAGGGGGATGTGTATACAGGATGATCCAAATGTGGTCACCACTCCTATGTTACACAAGAGGTGTTTCTCGAACTATAAGATCTCTCTGCGTATACAGGGTGTAAGGGTTCTCTGCGTATATAGGGTGTATATACAGCGTGTTCGGAATGTGCAGACCTCAGTTATCCGTTCCGACGGGGTACAAGTTGGTAACTTCGTTATTTCTGGTCCTAGAGGGTTGAGACTTCGCCTGAGGGGGGTCACCCCAGGCACCCCCAGGGGGGTGGGGAGGCGGTGTTGCCAGATTATGCAAAAATTCCCAGATGTTGGGGAAATTCTGGAGATGTGGCAACACCGCACCTACGTCTATTGAAGTGCTTTGTAACACTACGAAAAAGATAACCTAATACGAAAATAACATTAAGTAATTGAAAATGAGTAAAAAAATATCCCTTCAGTTCAGAAATTGAACAAACTATAATTCATAATCAATTTTAAAAGTTCGTGTGCAGCAAGTGCGTTATGGTAGCCCATTTTTAGTGAATTTTCTTTTTTAAAAAATCATTAATGAGGAGATCCCGACTTTTAAATTTTGAAAAAATTTCTTCAAATGAGCGCAAACCAGGTCCCCTAGAACACATATCCGCGGTCAGTTTCAATTATATATATATATATATATATATATATATATATATATATATATATATATATATATATATATATATATATATATATATATATATATATATGTATGTATGTATTATGTATGTATCACACCGATAGCTCAAAAAATGATGGGCCAATTTTGATTAAATTTGGTGAATAGCTTCCTTTTGCAAGTGGCTTGGATGAGTTCGTTAGCCAGGAAAATCGGCCCAGGTTTTCCCGGAAAATTTTGTGTTTTCTTACGAAAAAAATTTATATCAGGAAATAACAAAGTAAGGGAAACCAAATTTGGTACGCGGGTTTGTATCATTATAAGTAAATTACCCACTTAAATGTAGCTATGTAGGTTAAAAGACAAAAACAAAAAAGTTATAGGCATTTAAAGAAAAATAAATTGTGGTTTTCCTGAAAACGTCAAACTCGCGATTTAAAACGTCAAAATTGGCAACATTTAGGCAAAGAACCTGAAACTGATACGAGCTATGGAAAGAAAATGTCTCAAGAAGAATGTTTTACAAAGCCTGAAGTCTTAGCGTCAACCGTCATTGTCCTTCATGTTACTAAAATATTTCCAGAAAATTCATTTCAAATAGACCCTTTTTCTGATGCTTTGGCAGTAGTCTTAGCTATAGAGTTTATCGTTTGATGTTATATAAATTTTTGTCGAATCTTCGTAAAAAATCAATAAAGCTCAATATATCCGTTATTATAAAAGATACGAAAAAAAAATTGTATACATTAATTATAGTTTGTCTTGAGCTACATCTTTCATCAAAAAATATTTCTACAATCACAGGTGGCCCATAAGTCGTTGGTGATACAAATTTTCTTTTTTTTTTTAATTGAACACGCTTTATGTTATTGAATTTTTTCATTTTCCATCGAAATATAATGCATGTTTGTAAGAAAAGAAATTATGGACGCAGCAAGTGCGTTATGGTAGCGAATTTTGATTAAACGCTTCAAATTTTAATAGCTTAATTTGCTATTGACCTATAAGGTTGACCAAAAAACCAGTTTTTTCGGGAACACTTTAAGTTTACTTTCGAAAATTTTTGTACATTTTCAACCAGTAAAGTTATTTTGATGAAACATGACACATTGTTTTTACTATATAGGTTATACTGGTAACAAAATTTGATGCCTGTTTTCTTAAAAAAAACACATATATGCTATTAAAAACATTTTAATGAAATTTCACTACCATAACGCACTTGCTGCGTCCAGACTTTTTTATAAGCTTTTTTATTTTCAAATTGTTTTAACACATGTCTAATGAAACTAAAATGAAATCCAATCGAACCGGTTTTCCGAAAAAAAATAATTTTCGCAACAGATTTGTATTTCCGAAATTTTTTTTTTAAATTTTAAATATTTTAAGCAGCCTCGGTGATCCAGTGGTAAGAAATGTGGGCCTATGAACACGAGGTTCCTGGGTTCGACTTCCAGACGGGGTAGTCTCAGTTTTTCAGCACCTACTGTAAACATTAACATCAACCGAGGTTGTGGCATTCCGCTTGTGTAATTTAAATGTCTGCACGTTCCGCACTTTAAAGAGGGGGCGTAAAGCCGTCGGTTTCGTGTTCCATACGATGTTGGGCACGTTAACGATCCCTACTCTTTTTACAGAAAGACAGGGGTTCGGCCAAATTGGCAGGATAGTGAGGTAAGACTTATCACTGGTGTCGGTGATTGGCCATAGTCGCGGAAATAGACCGAAGTTAACGAAAAAAAAATACATTATGATGAAATATTTAATGAAAATTCGCTAGTATAACGTGCTGGCCGCGTCTAAACCCTTACATTTTTTGGGTATAGAGTTGAGAGTCCAAAATGTTAGATAGGTGCCTCGCTATGTGCTTTTCAAGTTTTCTAACGAATATCTAAATGTTTGAAGCCACATTATCCGGAATAAGTATAAAGAGTCCCACCCAATTTCCCTAAAGTGGCAATTTCTTTTTGTTCTGTTCGATTACTGTTCAACTCCTGGAAGTCTGCTGAGGTGCGGTATAAATGACAGTCGGACGGAAACTTAGAAAGTCAAATAAATTAGCGTTTGATATCTGTCGTGAAAGAACAGCCAACAGTCAATTTATCACAAGACACTTCAGTTCCCGTTGATCTCCTCCCGGTGCCGGTGGTTCTTTGCTTCTCTGGATGACCGTAAAATAGTCGCTTAAACTTTTACGATTAATAGAAATAGAGGGCAAATTCTCGTCGACTTTCGACACTTTTGAAACTTCTTTATGTGTTTGTTAGATACGAGATAAATGAGATGCAAAAAAGCGTAGATGCATTCAACGTTTTGTGGATGTAAAATATTCGTTTTTGTCACTGTTACCAATTAAGAAAATTAAATCAGTAACTAGATGTGCATGTAAAGCCATGTAGTTTTTTTTTCTAAAATGCGATACCTAACAGGAAATTCGACTGCGCATGTTAACTTGAAAACTTCAAAACAAAATGAATACATTTTTTTTAAACTTTAAATCCCCAAAATGTAAGGCTATATAAAGCTATGTTATTTACCCCCAGATGCAATACATAACAGGGAATTCGAGTGTCCATATTAACTTCAAAGTTTCCCAAAAAAGTAAGCGCCTCCGTGGCCGTGCGGGAAAGTCGATTCAGACTTTCCAATACGGACTCGGGGGTCGACGATTCGAGTCTCACCGGCGGCGGATGATTTTTCAAATCACTGTCGTCGTTGAGATCGAGCTCAAGGTGGAGGGTAGGTTAATTTAGATGAGCAAAAAGGGTCAGCAATGGCCTAATTGCCAGTAAGTATCTTACCTTTACATTTACCTTTTTCCCAAAAAAGTAGAAACATTTTTTTTTAACTTTAAATGCCTAACAATGCAAGACTATGTAAAGTTATGTTATTTTCCCCAAAATGCAGTACCTAACAGGCAATTTGACTGCCCATATTAACTGTAAAATTTCCAAACAAAGTAGATACATTTTCAACTATATATGCCTAAAAATGTAAAGCTATGTTATTTACCCTAAAATGCAATACCGAACAGGGAATTCGACTGACCATATTTCAAAATTTTCAAGCAAAGGAGTTACATTTTTTTAACTTTATATGCTTAAAAATGGGAAATCGACTGCCCACATTAACTCGATCATTTCCATAGCTAATTAATGTTTTAACTTTATATGCTTCAAAATGCAAAGTTATGTTAAGCTATGTTATTTACCCTAAGATGCAATACATAACAGGGAATGCGACTGCCTATATTAACTTCAAAGCTTCCCAACAAAGTAGGTAAATACATTTTTTATTTTTGTATCTCTAAAAATGTAAGGCTTTGTAAAAATGTTGTTTACCCTAAAGTGCAATACCTAACAGGGAATTAGACCGCCCATATAAACTCACACAGCTTCCAAAGTAAATACATTTTTATTTTTATATGCCTAAAATGTAAGGCTTTGTAAAAATGTTGTTTACCCTAAAATGCATATCTAACAGGGAATTTGACTGCCCGTATAAACTCACAAAGCTTCCAAACAACGTAAATAAATTTTTTATTTTTATATGCCTAAAAATGTAAGGCTTTGTAAACATGTTGTTTACCCTAAAATGCAATACCTAACAGGGAATTTGACTGCCCATATAAACTCCAAAGTTTCCAAACAAAGTAAATACATTGTTTATTTTTATATGCCTAAAAATGTAAGGCTTTGTAAACATGTTGTTTACCCTAAAATGCAATACCTAACAGGGAATTTGACTCCCCATATAAACCACAAAATTTCCAAAGTAAATACATTGTTTATTTTTATATGCCTAAAAATGTAAGGCTTTGTAGAAATGTTGTTTACCCTAAAATGCAATAACTAACAGGAAATTTGACAGCCCATATAAACTCCAAAGTTTCCAAACAAAGTCAATACATTGTTTATTTTTATATGCCTAAAAATGAAAGGCTTTGTAAATATGTTGTTTACCCTAAAATGCAATACCTAACAGGGAATTTGACTCCCCATATAAACCACAAAATTTCCAAAGTAAATACATTGTTTATTTTTATATGCCTAAAAAATGTAAGGCTTTGTAGAAATGTTGTTTACCCTAAAATGCAATAACTAACAGGAAATTTGACAGCCCATATAAACTCCAATGTTTCCAAACAAAGTCAATACATTGTTTATTTTTATATGCCTAAAAATGTAAGGCTTTGTAGAAATGTTGTTTACCCTAAAATGCAATAACTAACAGAGATTTTGACTGCCCATATAAACTCCAAAGTTTCCAAACAAAGTCAATACATTGTTTATTTTTATATGCCTAAAAATGTAATGCTTTGTAGAAATGTTGTTTACCCTAAAATGCAATAACTAACAGAGATTTTGACTGCCCATATAAACTCCAAAGTTTCCAAACAAAGTCAATACATTGTTTATTTTTATATGCCTAAAAATGTAATGCTTTGTAGAAATGTTGTTTACCCTAAAATGCAATACCTAACAGGAAATTTGACAGCCCATATAAACTCCAAAGTTTCCAAACAAAGTCAATACATTGTTTATTTTTATATGCCTAAAAATGTAAGGCTTTGTAAAAATGTTGTTTACCCTAAAATGCAATAACTAACAGAGATTTTGAATGCCCATATAAACTCCAAAGTTTCCAAACGAAGTCAATACATTTTTTATTTTTATATGCCTAAAAATGTAAGGCTTTGTAGAAATGTTGTTTACCCTAAAATGCAATACCTAACAGGGAATTTGACTCACCATATAAACTTCAACGTTTCCAAACACAGTAAATATATTTTCATTTTTATATGCCTAAAAATGTAACGCTTTGTAAAAATGTTGTTTACCCTAAAATGCAATACCTAACAGGGAATTTGACTGCCCATATATTTCCAAAGTAAATACATTTTTTCACTTTATATGCCTAAAAATATAAGGCTATGTAAAGCTTTTTTATTTATTCTAAAATGCAATACTTGGCAGGGAATTAGAATGCCCCTATTAACTCCAAAATTTACAAAGTAAATTACTGTTTAGCTTTATACGCCTAAGAATGTAAAGCCATGTTATTGACCCTAAGATTCAATACCGAACAGGGAATTCGACTGCCCATATTAAACTCAGAAAAATCGAAACAAGCTGATAAATTTTTTAACTTTGTATGCCAAAAAATGTAAGGCTAAGATTCAATACCTAGCAGGGATTTCGACTGCCCATGTTAACGCCAGTTTCTAGGCAAAGTAGATAAATTGTTTAACTTTATATGCCTAAAAATGTAAGGCCATATAACGTTATTTACCCTAAAACCCAATTCTCAACGAGCAATTTAACTGATGCCCATATTAATTCGAAAATATCCAAACAAAATGAATACAGTTTTAACTTACTGTGAAGGTGAAAAGTGAAGGTACGTACGACTAAAAAAGTGAAGGTACGTAATTTTCCCTAAAACGCAAGACCTAACAGGCATAACTGCCCATGTTATTTTAAAAATTTCAAAACAAAATAAATTAAATTTTTAGCTTTATTTTATATGCCTCAAAATGTACACATATGTAATCTGCGCTATAAAACGCAGTACCTAACAGGTTATTCAACTGCCCATATTAACTCCAAAATTCCAAAGAAAAGTACATAAAAAATTTTTACTCAATTTTATAAGCTTAAAAATCTAAATATATGTATTTTGTCCTTAGACGCAATACCTACCAGGTAATTCGACTGCATTATGTAATGGCGCTCTTGAGCCTTGACGAGATGCCAGAATCTAGGGACACTTCCGATTTACTATAAGATCACTGATTTTTCCCTAAATCTTGCGGAAAAAATCTAAATCCGGCAAACGTAAAGTAACCTAGTGCCACCCGACTAGAGCGCATGCTCCTGAGCCAGCCAAACAAGAGATATGTTGTTTAATCTGCGCGTTTACTCGGGAAATCGAGAGAGAGATAGAGAGGGGGGGGGAGAGCAATTTGTGCCGTCCCTGGATAAAATTTAAAACCAGCTTTTTAAAAGTTTTAAAATTTCTTATGAACTCTACATTATCCCAAAGTTTCAATTTGATATTTTTTATTGTTTTGGAGATGAAAAAACAATTATAATTGTGCGACTCTGTATCTTCGTAACCTTCGTAGGTGGTAGTGGAATTTTCCTTTACGTAATAGTAAAGGATTTTTTCACGCCCGAGGAGGTACCACCCTTTGCATACAGGGGCCGGTGAAGTCCCAACGGACGTTTCCGGTTCTGGTGGTATGAGTCGGTTTCCCTCATAAGCAAAAATGATGATGGCTCCTCCTTGTACAAAAGATTCCGGAGGCAAAATACCCCTCCATTCGGATCTCCGGGAGAGGGGTGTACATGGGGGCGCCAGCATCAAGATTTACAATATCCTTCTCGAATATATGTGGCCTAAATTCTAACCTGAACTCCGTCCACCATTTCCTCCAGGTTAATAGGCCCCAACTCATCTTTCTGACCGAAACTCAAATCAGTGCCAAAACAGCCACTAATTACCTTAACTTCCCGGGGTATGAGCTCCTTACTTCTTTTAGATTACATGGAGGCGTGTGCGCGTACGTCCGTAGCAATCTACCCTGCACCAGACTCCCCAATTTAGAAGCTGGAAGAAAAGACATACTATGGATAAAACTCTCTCTCAGGGCTGCAACTAAATTCATCTGTTGCATTTACCGGTCACCTTCTGACAACAACTTTGTCCAGCTCTTTGACTACCTTTCTGAAAAAACCGACCATCTAATTTCTGAATATCCTTCCTCCGAGGTCACTATTCTTGGTGACTTCAATGTCCATAATAAGGAATGGCTAGGATCTTCAAAAACCGATCCACAAGGAAGAACAGCGGAGGCCTTTGCAGTCAGCAATTCTTTAGCCAATATGGTTCAGCAACCTACTTACTTTCCTCGCATCCCAACACACAGCTCACATCCCCTGGATCTCTAGCTTTCTGAAAAAACCGACCATCTGATTTATGAATATCCTTCCTCCGAGGTCACTATTCTTGGTGACTTCAATGTCCATAATAAGGAATGGCTAGGATCTTCAAAAACTGATCCAGAAGGAAGAGCAGCGGAGGCCTTTGCAGTGAGCAATTCTTTAGCCAATATAGTTCAGCAACCTACTTACTTTCCTCGCATCCTAACACACAGCTCAAATCCCTTGGATCTCCTTCTTACTACAAATCCTGACTGCTATAAGATATCAGTCACCGCCCCCCTTCGTCGCTCAGACCACGGCATGGTCACTGCTTCCTGCGCAATGCAACCCGAGGTCACACAGTCATCACACCCACGTATCGTTTGGCACTACAACTCCGCGAACTGGGACGAAATACGAGATTACTTTTCCTCATTTCCATGGGCGTCTGTATGCTTCTCTCATCCTGACCCCTCTGGTATCTCACAAAACGTCACCGAAATTATCCAAGCTGGCATTGAATTATTTATTCCACGTACACAGAAAACCTCTGCAGCCACTCAAAAGCCCAGGTTCTCTAAATCCTGTGACAAGGCCAGACTTCAAAAGGTCAAAGCTCACAAAAAACTTCTACACAATCCCAGTCAAGAAAACCCTCAAGCATTTAACGACGCAAGAAACCGCTATGTCCGCATTCTTTCTGAGGCAAAAAACTCGTTTAATAACCACATCAAAAACAAAGTCCTCTTAAGCTCCAGCGGCAGCAAACCCTTCTGCCGGAGTTGCTCAAGGTTCAGCTTTAGCCCCTACTTTGTTTCTTCTCCACATCAATGACCTCCTCTCTAGCACATCCAACCCAGTTCACAGTTACGCGGACGACAGCACCCTCCACTCTAATAGACAATATTCTAAGCCTGTCTCTGTAGCCCAACTAGATAACTAGATGAGGATCGCAGACTCATGGAGGGTTCTATCTCCGTGGATCTCCAAAAAATATTAGACTGGGGAAGTAGAACTCTTTTACAATTCAACCCCACCAAATCACAGTCTTGCTTTCTTTCTCATAAGAGATACACTAGCGCTACACAAACTTTCAAGTCCAGAAATTAGCAAGTTGCCTCTTTCCTCCTTGTCGACACCGACGGTACGATAGTATTTAGGCTGTAAGCCTTCGTGGTGTGTTGTTGAAATAATATATATATATATATATATATATATATATATATATATATATATATATATATATATATATATATATATATATATATTTGTGGACGCACGTTCATATATATATATATATATATATATATATATATATATATATATATATATATATATATATATATATATATATATATATATTAAATAGAACAAAGAACACGCCAGTGAATTTTATTAACATTTAAAAATATAAGTTTGGTTTCTATTTTAACACATATTTTTGTTCTGTTTCAGGTATGTTTATACAACTGTAATGCCATTAGCAGATATTTTGTATGTAAGTAGTTTTTGAAGTTTAAAATGTATGTTTCCATAACATTATGGCATCTAATTTAAAAAAACGCCAGAAGGAATGTCTGAAACAATCAGAGAAGTTACAAACCAATTTTATTCAAAAAGGGGTTAAAATGTTTTCGCGATTATAAGCTTTCAAGCCATGATTAAAATCGGACATACCTACTATGGGCTACGAGGCTACAGACAAACACACATAATATAAAGTCTCTCGTCAAATACATAGCAGTCCTTGCATCGGGGGTTAATTAATTTTAAAGGATAAAAATCATAATTTTTGTTAAAAATTGCGTCTCATACTTAGTTTGGAAATTGGTCTTTTATTTCTTCACCAGAATTTTTCAAAAGTTCCGCTCTTAATTCATCCATACCAGGGCTTTTCCGGGACTATACTCTCAGCACTCCAATCCCCCTCCTGAAATTGGTGAGCCCAGATCGTTTGGATTTATCTTTATTATTCATTCTGTATAATTTTCTTCACACTAAATTTTGTCTCTGTAATACCCATTTAGATAAGTTTTCCAGTATTTAAGAATGTATTTTGTCTTCAGTATTAAAAAATAGCTAACGTTATTCTTTATTTATTTATCCTGGCTTTGAGTGAATTTTATTTTAAAAATTCACTAATGGGGAGTTTTGAATTTTGAAAACATTTTTTCAAATGAGCACGAACTAGGTCCCCTAGAACCCATATCCGGGGTCAAGTCAGGTCAGTCTTTTTCACTCGAATGTGGAAGGGCCGGCTTCTGATGAGTTATGGGTGTTGTCCTTATATATACATATGAAAAAAAAAAATATATATATATATATATATATATATATATATATATATATATATATATATATATATATATATATATATATATATATATATATATATATATATATATATATATATATATATATATACCTTCCTTTTGCAAGTGGGTTGGATAAGTTCGTTAGCCAGGAAAATCGGCCAAGGTTTCCCCACAAAATGTTTTCTCTCGGAACATTTTTATGTCTCCGGAAAGAACAAAGTAAGGGCCACCAAATTTTGTATTATAAAAAAGAACCATGTACCAAAATTTAGGTCTGTAAGTTAAAAGACAACAAAGTTATAGGCATTTAAAGAGAAAAAAAAATTGGGGTTTTCCACAAAACGTCAAAGTCGTCATTTGAAACGTCAAAATTGGCAACATTTAGACAAAGAACCTGAAACGAATACGGTTTATGTTAAGAAAATGTCGCAAGAAGGGTGTTCTACAAACTCTTTCAGCTTCAATCACCATTGTCCTTCATTTTACTAAAATATTTTCAGAAAATTCATTTCAAATTGACCCTTTCTCTGATGCTTTGGCAGTAGTTTTAGTTAAGTTTATCGTTTATCGGTCTCTAATGTTCGACTAATTTTCGTACAAAAAATTCATTAATGAATAGACCGCGACATTTGAATTTTAAAAAATATCTTTAAGTGAGTGTAAACTAGGCCCCCCTAGAATCAATATCCGGGTTTAGTTACAGTTTTTATCTGTTTACATATATATAGGGTGATGCATTTATACGGTCAACCTCAATATAATTGTTATTATACAAGATACGAGAAAAAATTTTATACGTTAATTATAGGGTGCCTTGAACTGCATCTTATAATGGCCCATAAGTCGTTGGTAATACCTATAATATTTTTTTCGAACATCACTTAGGCTATTGCATTTTTGCATTTTTCATCGGAATATGATGCATGTTTGTAAGAAAAAAAATCTGGACTCAGCAAGAGCGGTTTGGTAGCGAATTTTCATTAAATGCTTCAAATTTCATTAACTCAATTTGCTATTAATCTCAAGGTTCGTTGGCTAGGAAACCAGTTTTATAGGAAATATTTTAAGTTTATTTTTGGCAAGTTCTTGTAGATTTTCAAACAATAAGTTATTTTGATTATATATGGTACATTGTTTCTACTATATAGGTTATACCGGTAACCAAATTGATGTCTGCTGGCATTAAAGAGATATATTTGCCATTAAAACATTTTTATGAAAATTCACTTCCATAACGCACTTGCCGCGTCCAGGCGTTTTTGTAGTCTCTTTATTAAAATTAATCTTATATTAAAATATATCAGATCGGTTTCACTTATTTCTTCACGATCTAAAATAAGTAAAATAAATAAACAATTTGATAAAATACAGTTGTTAAATCACTGGAGATACGAATTGATAAAACAACAATAACACTAATGAATGATAATCAGTTGTGGTATGGAGGCAAGCCTATAATTTCTGCTGTGTAATTAGTACACAGATGCTGTAAAAAAAAAGAATAAATAAAAAAACGAAAGCAGCCCGCAGAATCGGCGTGACCGACACGGCAAAGCTTCTTTCACCATTCTTTACGTCTTATTAACATTCATTTATTCTGAATGTGTATTTGCCTGAGAGCCCTTGCTCTTCGTATTGTTTATGAAATTTATGAGATCCAAACGCTCGTAGAGAAAGAAATAAAGAGTGAAATGGAAAGAGGAGAGCAACTCCAAGACTTCTTGATTCAAATTTTCTCACGTAGACTTTCCATTAAACAATGGAAATACTTGTTATCGGTTTGTCAGTAGCTAAACTCTGTATTTGTGCTCGGGTAAGGACTCACTACATCACAATATCTCGAGGATACTGCGTTGTTGGCTTTCAGTTTTAATTGAATTTACTTCCTGAATACCACACCACACAAGCATGTTCTTCTTACTTGCGAAATGACAAAGGAGAAAAGAAACAATATAAGGGTGTGTTCCGAAAGAATAATCATAATTCTTGTGGTTGCTGGCTCGAAAGGTGGTGGATGGTATTTAAAATTCTTGACTAATTCAACAAATTCAATAATCAACGGCTATTTTAAAACATCTTATATCACAACGCTAAGTGAGTGGTGAGCGTGTCGCCACCTAGTTGCGAAACCAAGTAGTATGTTGTCACGCCAGCTCCAAATAACACAAAGTGTTAAGAAATAGAGACTGTATACAACCAACTAGTGTTGGGCGATACGTATCGATACTTTAGAGTATCGATATTTTCGACTGCGACTTAACTTCACGGTTAAGACGTTTGAATTTTTAAAACAATTTATATAATACTTTGAACAATCAATACTTAATTATTTAGTTACAAGAAAAATGAATAATATAATATACTAAAATAAGACGATCAACCTACATGTGATCTAATGTCTATGCACTCGGTGTGCCAATGACTAACTCGGAACAAGAATGAACGGTTCTACCTCTGTGAGTAGCCTCTTTATAGTCTTCCCTCCAGGCGTGGCACTATTGTCTCTGGATAAACAAGGAATCTGCTGATGTAGATTCTCACAGTGATATTCCGTTCTACTTGCACTTTGAACCTGCAAAGTTCTTGGCTCCGTTAAGACGACGGCTGAGTCAGCGGTTCTTACCGTGGGAAGGCGACATTGTAGTATAACGGGCCATTGTTTGGGCTCCATTTATCTCCTCCCCCTTTTAAAGACGAAGCTATGGTTCGTTCCGGATTTTCAATGGAAATCCGGACTCGGTGGTTCCTGTTTTTGTTCCTTTATCTTCTTTGCTGGTTCTTCGTTTCTTCAACCCCATTCGGACTGCTATAGTTGTGATGGTTATTAAGACAGCTATGTACAGTAATATTGTCCATATACTCAGGTGATGGATTGGTATTGTTATAGGTCCTGGTATATTTTGTTTAATTTTTTGAAGTTGGTGTTGGATTTGATTGATGTGTAGCTGTACGTTTTCTAATGATATTTCGGGTACTGGTCCTGGATTTGGTTGATCTTCTGGAATGGGGGTTTCTAGTGTAGGCAGGTTGAATAGTTGTTGTGTTTCTGCTGTTGCTGGGCCGGTCTTGTAGATTTTGTTGCCTATGGTTAATTGGCAATTTGGTTGCAGGTTGATTAATTTTGTACCCTTGATGATGTTGGTCCACTCCTGTTCCTTGCAAGTTATTCTGGCGTTAGTTTCTTCGGGTGCTATAACTATATACTGACTGGTTCCATATCTCGAAACTGTGGTTCTGTCCTTCTAATTTATTATTATTACTGAAATTCTTATTTATTGTTTTATCTCTATAATCGAAATTTTCCTCTGCGAATACGAATTTCGCTTGTTCTATGCTTGAAGGTGCTTGACTACGCAGGACAAGCTCTAACGGATTGCGCAACCCTCCTAAGAACGCTTTTAATGTTTGATTCTGGTATATGTCTTTCTTAATTAATCGCACGCCTTCATTTTGCTCGTTAGCTATTAAACTCGAGATGAGCAATTGCTCTATATGACGGCATCTGTTCGCGAACGACAGTGCGTCTTCAGCATTACGCTGTTTCAAGGTTAACATCTCAGCTAATAAACTGTGATCATCTCGTTGGTCACTGAAATTCTGAACAATGGCCTCTCTCAGGTCTGCCCACGTATTAATTATCTTTGTATTTACTATAAGCCGGGCTGTTCCCGTTAGTTTAGTTTGAACATAATTTAGCAAGAAGTGATTCATATACAGATTCTCGTTTGGCACGTAGAACTGATTCATGACCAAGTCACATGCCTTTAAAAAGTTGCCTACGTTGGCTGGTTGCCCGTCGAATTCGGGAATAGCTTTTAAGAAAAATTCTTGGAATTGGTCTGTCATGTTGCTACTATTACTACTCTTATTAATATTTGAATGATTTACTGTTCTGTTATTGTCGCTAATGCTGATTGATCTAAATCTGTACTCTATGTTGCATAAACTTTGGGATTCTTCCTCCGAATCAGACATATAACGTTTCAATACAACACATATAAAAATTGGAAATGTAAAAATGGGGTAGCAGTAAACTTACCATAATACGATGGTTGCTGCTTCCATTTGGCTCTGCTTGGCCACTATTTCTGCTTGGCTCTGCTTGGCTCGAATTGGTTATTAGGCGTCGATACGCTTAAAAATCGATATGCTTTCGGTTTTCTAACCAATCCTACCGACTGCGCCACTTAACTTCACGGTTAAGACGTTTGAATTTTTAAAACAATTTATTTAATACTTTAAACAATCAATACTTAATTATTTAGTTACAAGAAAAATGAATAATATAATATACTAAAATAAGACGATCAACCTACATGTCATTGTGATCTAATGTCTATGCACTCGGTGTGCCAATGACTAACTCGGAACAAGAATGAACGGTTCTACCTCTGTGAGTAGCCTCTTTATAGTCTTCCCTCCAGGCGTGGCACTATTGTCTCTGGATAACAAGGAATCTGCTGATGTAGATTCTCACAGTGATATTCCGTTCTACTTGCACTTTGAACCTGCAAAGTTCTTGGCTCCGTTAAGACGACGGCTGACTCAGCGGTTCTTACCGTGGGAAGGCGACATTGTAGTATAACGGGCCATTGTTTGGGCTCCATTTATCTTGCGATACTCGATATTTTGTATCGATACTGACACACTCGATATTAGCGCTGGATCGATCCGACATGTATGGTATCGAATAATAAGCGGATCGAATTTTTTCTATATTATCATATCGTAGTCTAGTCAATCAGACAAGGAAAGAAGAATTGGTAATAATTAGTATTGACTTGACTACTTGACGCACTTCCCCGGCTGTAACATAATAAACCAATCACCTCCGGACTGGGAACACTCAGAAATAGAGGCGCCTTATAGGCGGGCATCTAGAGTAGGCTGGACAGTCGCTAAAGAGGTGGTTACCTGGAGCAAAATCAGATGGGCCATTAACAGCTTTAAGCCATACAAATCGCCGGGATTTGATGGAATAATGCCCATCATGCTCCAACAGGGGATAGATATACTGGCGCCGGTGCTTACCCTCATTATGAGGGCCAGCCTGGCTCTGGGGTACATTCCGAGGGCATGGAGACTGGCCAGGGTTGTATTTATTCCTAAACCTGGGCGTCCAACAGACCAGGCAAAGTCCCTGAGGCCAATAAGTCTCATGTCCTTCTTGCTGAAAACAGTGGAAAAACTGCTCGACCGGCACATTAGGGGCGGTGTACTGGAAGCATATCCTCTACACTGCGGACAATATGCATACAGAGCAGGATTCTCAACAGAAACAGCACTGCACCCACTGGTGCTGAAACTGGAGAATACGCTGGAGAACAAGGAGGTGGCGCTGGGGGCCTTCCTAGACATAGAGGGGGCCTTTAGCAACACCTCGTTCGGATCGGTTCTGGCAGCTGCCCGGGAGCGTGGAATAGAGGAGACCTGCTGCAGGTGGATCGGTTCCATGCTCAGGGACAGGGCGGTGTTCACCTCACTCGCGGGAGGGACTCTGCTGGCGGGGGTCGCGGCGGGGTGTCCGCAGGGGAGCATTCTGTCTCCCTTGCTCTGGTGTCTAGTCGTGGACGGCCTGCTGGGGAGGCTCTCGGGAGGGGGGTATGAGGTACAGGGCTATTCGGACGACATTGTCATCATAGTCCGAGGAAAGGTCACACAGGCAGTGTGGGAGCGTATGCAGACTGCACTGAAAGTGGTGGAAGGGTGGACGGTTGATCAAGGGCTCGGGGTGAGCCCCGAGAAAGCAACCGTCGTGCCGTTTACGAGGAGGAGGAAGTGTGAAAGCCACAGAACTCTCACTCTATACGGTAGGAGCGTTCCAATCGCCAGGGAGGTAAATTATCTTGGGGTCGTATTGGACTCTAAGCTAACCTGGAATGGTCACATTGGAAAAATACTGCGTAAGGCAGTCATGACCTTAGCCGTCACCAGGCGGCTATATGGAAAAACGTGGGGACTAAGACCTAGTATGGCCCACTGGCTGTACACAAGGGTGATCAGACCATCGTTAACATATGCGGCACTGGTCTGGTGGCCTAAGGTGACACAATCCAGTGCCAAACAAAAAACTAGGCAAGATCCAAAGGATGGCTTGCCTAGGCATCACAGGAGCCATGTCTTCAACCTCAACAGCCGCCATGGAGGTGTTGCTAGATCTACCCCCCCTACACTTAGTTATTATGGGAGAGGCCAGGCTAGGACTATACAGACTAGCCTGCAATGGTAGACTGAAGATCAACCCAGGCTTCAGGGGCCACTGCAAAATTCAGGAGATCGTGAAGGAGCCCATGCTTGAAATGAGGTCAGACTTCGCGAGCCCGCGAATGTGCAGGGAAAACAACTTTACAGTGGAAATCCCTGATCGCGAGGCATGGCGGGAGGAGACGCCGGGCATGCCACGGGACGCGCTCGTCTGGTTCACGGACGGATCTGGCGGGGAGCGTGGGACGGGGGCAGGTGTTTACTCGGAAGGACCGAGGGTAAGTCATAGTATTTCCCTCGGAGCCCATGCAACGGTGTTTCAGGCCGAGATGTACGCCATCCTGCACTGTGTGCGGGAGAACAAGAGGAGGGGCTACACCAACAAGCGGATCCTCATAGCCACAGACAGCCAGGTAGCCCTTAAGGCACTAAGTAGCCCACGGGTAAATTCCTGGCTGGTGAGTGAGTGCCGAGACGAGACGAGCGACCTGGCTGGGCAGAATGAGGTGACCCTCATCTGGGTGCCGGGTCACTCGGGGGTTAAAGGCAATGAAGAAGCTGACAGTCTCGCGAAGAGAGGGTAAGCAGAACCATTTATGGGACCAGAACCGGCTCTGGGCGTGTCAAAGAGCACTGCCAGGGGAGCCATTAAGTCCTGGGTCAGAAACCAACACAAGGTGTACTGGGCGGACTGTCCAGGGCTCAGACATGGGAAGTCAATAATTGACGGACCCAGTTCAAAGAGAGCTGTGGAGCTGCTAAACCTTAGCAGAGGACAGCTCAGAAACACAACAGGTCTCTTGACGGGACACATGGCCGTCAAGAAACACCTGCATAAAATGGGGCGGTTCGAAGGGGACCTCGCATGCAGACTCTGCGGCGAGGGGGAGGAATCAGCCCAGCACATCTTGTGTGAGTGTATAGCTCTGGACCGAAAAAGACAACTGATATACGGTCACTCTAGACCGGAGACAGAGCTATATAAAACTTCACCCTACCAATCGCTGTGCAGACTAGTTCAAGGCACAGTGATCTTGGAATGGGTGGAGTAAGACTAAGGGTATGCACAATCAACCAAGGGTTGCGGTGCTATCGGGGCGGCAAGGCCGCGGACGAGCCCTGAGGGAACAAAAAAAAAAAAAAAACTACTGCCGGCATCTCATGTCTATTAATTTGAGAGCATTCACTACAGATTGCAGATACCTTTATTGTAGCGCAAATTGACTATTGGGATTTTTGTTACATTCTCCTTTAAAAATGATTGACTGCTTTTAATAGGACTTCATAAATTCGGTGAAGTCAAACTGCTTACACTGTATTTTGCGATTTGCGATCGTTGTATAGTATATAGTGCCGATACTTCACATATTTAATTGTGTCTGTGTCTACTCACTATTGTTAACTGTTATATTGTGGGTACAGTACAGAAGATTTGGAGTATGGAATAATCGTGCCTCGTACAAAAATTATTATTTTTATATAAATCAATTAGTATTTTTACTGTACTGACTGGCATGCAGGTACATTTAATTTGTTAATTTTCATGTTTTCTTTTATATTTGTTAAATATATTAAGTATTTCGAATTCATTGTATAGTTTCACTTCTCTACCTGTTCATATGTCTATAATTGAGCATTCTACGATGTTAAACAGAGTTATATTAATTTAAATAACGCTTTTTCTAAAAGTATACAAAATATGCAGGAATGTAGTATATCTATATGATATTTGTGTGTGTGTGTGTGTATATATATATATATATATATATATATATATATATATATATATATATATATATATATATATATATATATATATATATATTGTAATGTTTTATTGTCTGTGTAATATATTTATCTATTGTTGTGTTTCTTTTCGCCCCAGCTGTTTCTCCTATCTCAGAGCATCGGTTCAAACCCCTACAACGATTTATTAAACGATTTAATAACAATGTTCAACAATAATATTTCTCAATTAAATATATGCTCTTTTCATAATTAGTGATATTCTTTTAATTTTTCCACCTTAAGTATTCAACTAAGTCATTGATATGTCATTTTTTTCTATTATTTACATAATTTATTGAATAATCATTTATATATTAAGTTACATAAAACTTCTCCCCAAAGAATATTAAAAAAATTACCTTATATTACCTATTGGATCAGTCTATACTTATTCGACTAATTAGTCTTTTTTATGAACAACCTAAATTTAATTTTAATTTAATTTTCTTGTTTAGCTTCAAAAACTACTATCTTGTCTTAGGAAAATCAAACAAACCAAACAATATCACGATTCAAATTTAAAATGTCAATTTCACTTTACCTTGATAGCTATGTACATCCAGACTACTCTTGTGTGTTATTCTTGTTCTCATTTACCATAGGTGTACTTCACTAGATATGTATTTATATTAATATTTAGATCTGCATCTGGATTCTACGTAACCATATCTTGAGTGATGGCGTTTGCTTCTTTTGGGTACTTTCGCTGGTCTTACAAACCGCCAAGGACCCCGCTCTCTAAACTTTACTTCCGAACAATACTTTTTTTTTTGTTCTTATAAACAGCTAATGACCACCGCTCTCTAAACTTCAAAAAAAAAACCATGTCAGTCTATTTTCTTCTGTCAAACCTCTCCTCGCATTTTTTCACAGCAATCTTTTTCTGTCAAAACAAACTTCCGTTTTTGTGTGCTGTCATCGCTTTATTGTCACCTTTGTGGAATTGTCATTTTTCACAAAAATTTCAAATTCTTATGGAACTGTCACTTTGTGCACACCTCCTTAATGCTAATTACAACAGTGATTCTAAATATTCCAATTTTGTTCTAGTTCGATTGTCTACATACACTATCGATACTTAGTCTAACTTTGACAATCACTACAATATCTATATATATATATATATATATATATATATATATATATATATATATATATATATATATATATATATATATATTTGTGTGTGTGTGTGTGCACAAATGTCACATACATAAATAAAAACAAAACACCTTTTTCATTTGTGTTTGTTAACTATTATAATTTTTTAAAAGAAAACTATCGATACTTTAAAAGCGATATGATACATGATATTTCTTAGTTCGATACGGATCGATACGCGGTATCGATACTTTTTATAGGTTCGCCCAACACTACAACCAACTAACAATTTAATAAATTGTCAGCCCTGACCCATTTCTACCCTAATATAGGGACAAAATATGTAAGATTAGATGCATTCTCGCCACAATTAGAACCGTAGACCGGTTTCGCTCTAATTAGAGCTCTTCAGTACGGCATACTAATTGCAGCAAAAATACACCTATAAAGTAATCGGCTGAAGTAGCTAGCCTTTCAACACTAAGTGAGTGGTGACCGTGTCGCCACCTAGTTACCGAACCAAGTAGTATGTTGTCACGCAAGCTTTTAACACTTTTTGTTATTTGGAACTTAACTTAATATAGCTTCCTTGATTCTGTTTCGTAATTCATTGATATTTAGTGGTGGATCGAATTTATACACATCATTCTTCAGAGTACCCCAAAAATAAAAATCCATGGGTGTTATATAAGCATTTCGAGCACACCAATGAACCGGCCCATTGTTACAAATGACACGATTATTAAAATTTTGGTACAACAATTCTTTGACGATCCTAGCATTGTGAGCTGGACAACCGTCTTGTTGGTACCAAATCTCGTCTAAATTATCATGAACTCTTCTAATTGTTGGTAAGATATTATTTCTCAATAGATTAAGATACCTGTCCCCAGTGAAATTATTTTCAAAAAAGAACGGACCAACAATGAAATTACCTGAAATTTTTTAAGATTAACTGTCTAATCTACAAATAAAAACAACAGTTTTTTACCTAGTAAGCCGCACCAAACATAAATACCAAATCTGTCTTGCAATCGTATTTCTTCCTTTAGATGGGGATTTTCATTTACCCAATAATTCCTATTTTGACGATTATACACACCACAATTTGTAAATCTAGATTCATCAGTCCATATTATTTTCAAATGAAAATTTTCATCTTGCTGACATTGTCCTTGATACCATCTGCAGAATTGAAGTCGCTTAGGGTAATCGTCAATATTTAAGCCTTGTACGATTGTAGGTTTGTATGGATGGTAATGACTTTGTTTTAATACACGGTGTACCGTACTTTTTGGACCGTCAATTTGTTCACCATAAAACATATTGCGGAGGGTTTTCGTTTCAACCTTGTAAGACAGCATTAATTATTTCTTTATTTCTAGACATTGGTAGTTTCTTTGCGTGGGAGCTACCGTCGTTCAATAGATTGGTCACTATCCTGCGAAATATTTTGGTGTTTGGCTGTCGTCTTTCTGGGTAGTTGTTTTGATATGAATTTGCAGCTTCTTCAGTATTTCGGTTAGAACGAATGTAACATTCCAACATGTCAAAAGATTCTTGATTGCTGAACATATTGTTGAATAATATTTAAAATAAACAGGAAACAAACTATTTAGTACAAAATTTTAAGCAACGTGTTAAATACACCTCAAATTGTTCAGATAATTAAGAATGACAGTATTCTTAATTGTAGCGATAGTGTTATATCCATAGCAACCTTTCTTCTGTTGTTTTTCAGTTGACTTGCGTTTAAAATTCAAACAATTTTCAAAGGCGTCTTCGTAAATCATTAATCTGCTTTTTATTGAGTTCTGTTAATAAATTTAGTTATTTACTAGGTCCACCTATTTAATTAAATTATAACAGGTTTATAGGATAATGTTGTAATGTAAAATATTATTTGTAATAATGGGCGGATTAACTGGTGTGCTCAAAGTTCCTATTTTTTATCGTGAATCATTACGGAAAATTATGTTAAAAGTATAGGTCTATTGTTAGACTCCATGGCCTACTGCTTTTTGAACACGTTTTTTGTCATTTGTTTTCTGGTATTGGATTTCATAGCCTACTATCTACAAAACGGTTTTTCTCAAAATTGTCACTGCAATTACAAGATATCTCAAGCATATTGTATATCATTGGAAAGCTTTTTTCACATGCTATTACATGAGTAAAAAAACCAATATGGCTGGCATAATAAAAACAAGCGTTGATACCTGTAACTCAAAAACAAATGACAATCCAAAGTTGAGAATGGCACAAAAGGATTACTCTGTAAAAAGTGTCGTGATAATGTGCAAGACATGTCAGATCAACGCCTACTTAGATATTGGAGAAAAAAGAAATCGACAAATTTTGTTTTTTTTTCAAAATAGCTCGAAAACGAAAAGAGGCAGTGCAAAATACAAGTCATATTTGGAACGAGCATGAAATTCTACAAAACTAATTGTATAAATAAATAATTGTATAAACACCACATTCGCTTCTCTCCATGCCTGCGAAAAATAGACTAGGATTAAATTAGCTTTGAATATTTGCTGCAGGTGGTCTAATGTTGTCTTGCAAGTACAAAATACCTCAACGATAAAAATCAAGCGGCGATAAATCAGGTGATAGTACAGGCTTACGAATGTGTGCTTTTTTATTCATAGACGATCTAAGATTCTGTTCAAATTAAGTCTCAAAATAACTATGAGCAGGTATTCCATCCTGCCTAAAGTGGGCGCATGTTAATAGCATATTAATTAATTGTAAATCAGTATGCGAGTTGGACTTGCCATGGGATTGTTTAGCTTCATTGCTCTTCATTTTGCTGAGACAGTTATATGGAATCTTTTAACAGGAGAATTTCAGCTTGGGTTTAGGGGTGTTGTTGTGTAGTTTTATGCTAAATAAATATCAATATTCTTTAAGGGTGGCGTTGTCGAAATATTTCAGCCACAGACGAGTGTACAAGCCGAATAATGACAAGAATAAGGATGTACCTGATTCGAACTGTAGAACTAGGAAACGTGGGGTGCGATTGGGACAAACCACGAGGAAAGGGCGGGCACCGAATAAATAAATAGATAAGATCACGGGAAAAGCCAGAACGGAGTGAACGTTCCTATGATGAGGGTTCTGGGGGTAGAAACAAGGTCTTTATTTCTCCGCTGATTTTTGAGATTGTGGAGGTTGTAGGGGTTCCTTTGAGAGTAGCTTCGACTTGAGAGTATAGGAGGATGCCATGGCCGAAAGTCTTCGGACGGAAAGGCTGGAGCTTCAACCTGAAGATCGTAGACTGGACAAGCTGCTAGACGTATTCTGTTTTTTATTAACACATACTATTTTATTAAATACTCATACGTTCTTAGTTGGGAAAACAGTTAGTTGCAAATAAAAAGTTATTAAAAAACTTCGTGTCTTGCAAGCAATCTTCCATATCTGTATTACTTCTAATAGGCTATTATGCACAGTTAAACAGGCAAACGTTTCTGCTATAATTTACAACACTATATTTTTAGCACAAAAGATAAATGATTTAGTGTTGAATGTGAAATTGAGACAACTGATGGTTAACTTTTTCCCTTTTAGTTTAGTTTAATTTACTGTTGAATGTAAAATTGATACAACTGATGGTTACTTTTTTCTTCTCAAATCAAAATCCGTCCGTAAAATTTACGGGAAATCTGTTTCTTGTTGTTTCGTTTTCCATTGGAAATAGCTGATCGTATGTAAGTTAATTAATACGGTCCCTGGTGGCTCGCGGCCGCTGATCTAATAAGGGCTGCAAATCCGCTCAATTGGAAAGCGGAATCAACGTATGTAAAAATCAAAGTAATTTGAATACAGGTGCGAGCTCTATACATCGATACCCTGAGGTGCAAGGCCGCTTTAATTACAGAACAGTAAAATAACCACCAGTGGTATCGATGAGAGAACAACCAATCGATTGTACAGGGATGTCCAAATAAGCACTTAAGTGTTTATAAACGACAGTGGTGTTCCAAATATTTGGCTTTCGATACGCAGACTTTCATTGACTTTAAGTATATTAGTGAATTGTCTTTTAAAAAAAATTCACTAATGAGGAGATCGCGACTTTGTAATTTTGAAACAAATTCTTCAAGTGAGCGCTATTTAGGACCCCTGGTACCCAAATCCGAGGTCGGTTTCAGACTTTATATGTTATATATATATATATATATATATATATATATATATATATATATATATATATATATATATATATATATATATATATATATATATATATATATATATATATATATATATTGTGTGTGTGTGTGTGTCACACCTATGACTTAAAAAATAAAAAACCGATTTTGATAAAACTTGGTGAGTACCTTCCCTTCGCAAGTGGCTTGGATAAGTTCGTTAGCCAGGAAAATCGGAATCCCGGAAAATGTTGCGTTTTCTTTCGGAAAATTTTTATATCTCCGGAAATAACAAAGTTAGGGCAACCATATTGGGTCCGAGGGTTTATATCATAAAAAGAAAACCATGCACCAATTTGAATCTCTACGTTAACATAAAAAAGTTATAAGCTTTTAAGTTTATCTTCTTAAAACATCGAAAAAGTCGCGATTCGAAACGTCCAAATTGACATGTTCTAGATAGAGTAGCTAAGTGAATACAGCTATGCAGCACAAATGTCGTAAGAAGTTAAAAAGCCTTAAGTTTCAGCTACAATCTTCATTGTTCTTTATTTTATTTTATTATTTTCAGAAAATTAATTTAAAATACACCCTTTATTTGATGTTTTGGTAGCAGTTTTAGTTATGTATTTATTTCTAATAACGAATCAGATTAGGCTTATTATTTAGCGTTTTTTTTTCTTCAATTGAGCAAAGTAGAACTTTTTATGGAGAAACGGTGTTGGTAAGTAGTTTCTCCTTTTTATGGACTTCCTGTAAGGTGAGTTTTTTACAGTTTGCATTTCTAGCTCCGTTGTAGCATGTTTACCTTGCACAGAACCTCAAATTTACTTTAAGTCTCTTAACTGTATTGTGGAGTTGAGATCACAGCATTTGTCCGATGGTTAATAATAATGCATAAAGGGGTTCCTCTAAGCATGTTTCCGAATTTTTTTCAAACGAACAATACGCTAATCTGCTAATTCACCTATAAATGGTATTAATATTAAAAAAAATGGAAACAACGCTCGTGGCTCGAATAAAGTTCTCTTCGTCATTTTAACTTTATATGAAATTTCCTTCTCCCGTTTCGCATCGGTTCAACACATTGGACACAGAAAATATTGGAATTTACTTGAAATTGTCATTTATAATTGAAGGAAAATAAAACTTGCTCTAGGTATGTAATGAAAAATTCACACAAAATAGAATAATTTCTAGATTCTAAAACCTACTGTGACCCTATAATGAAATAACGTTAAATGAGACGAAAACCATTTTAGATCAAGAGATCGAGAAATGTTTTAAACAGTAAAATAAGCTTTTGTACTCCAAAAAAAAAAACAGATTCTTATAAGGCGTAATACAATAGTGCATAATAATAGTCGACGGCAATAGTAATCATATTCAACTGACAAATTATTTTGATGAATGTCAGATCTACTTTCAAAGTGACATGTAAATAAGTATTTTGTTTTCTGACATTTGTAATACAAATGTAGGCATGCTCTTCTTCTTACATTCATATTTATTTTTGGCCATCACAATTTTACTCATAGAGTTGGATACAATTTTAGTGACTTTTGAATTTTGAAAAGATTTCTTCAAATGAGCGCGAACTAGGCCCCATAGAACCCATATCCGAGTTAGTTTCAGTTTTTATCTGTTTGCATATATACAGGGTGACGCATATCTACGGTAAAGCACAATAAATCCATTATTTTATAAGATATGAGAAAACATTTTATATGTATATTATGTCTGGAGCTGAATCTTATAAAATTATTTTCAGAATCACAGGTGGCCCATAAGTCGCTGATCGTGCCAATCGAACACGCCTTATATTATTGCAATTTTTGCATTTTCCATCGAAAGATAATGCATGTTTGTAAGAAAATAAACTCGGGACTCGGCAAGTCCGTTATGGTAGTGGTTTTTCATAAAATGTTTCTTTCGGTAGCTTAATTTACTATTAACCTAAGGTTCCTTGGCCAGGAAACCAGTTTTTTGAGCACATTGTAAGTTTATTTTCGAAAGATTTTTGTAAATTTTCAAACAATAAGTTATTTTGATGAAATATGATACCTTGTTTCTCCTATATAGGTTATACTGGTAACCGAATTTGATGCAAGCTTTCTTAAAAAAAAATTATATTTCCTATTTAAAACATTTAAATGAAAATTCACTACCATAACGTCCTTGTTGCGTCCAGCCTTTTTATTACTTATTTGCAGTTTTAGTTTCCAACATACCACTGGCTGTTGGCATGTTTTAGGGTGAGACTTCACAATTCACCTAGACATTATGCACTTTTAACCCTTTAGAAACTCTCCAACAGATTTATTTAACAGAAGGTATTTTACAAATCAAACGGGCCACATAACTTTAACATAAGAGTGTTCTTTCTAGAACATATACAGCAAGCAGATGACCGCGAGTGTGGATTTCAGGGAGCAGTGGTGTTCGTAGCTAGCCGAGCTGGGAATAATGGACATTGCATTACCGCCTCGACCGCTCCGGGCAATGCAACCAATGCTCGCCACACAGTATGGTAGCCTCCAGGTTTCTGGATATGGAGCCGCCTCGTCGGGTTTCATATAAAAGTCTGGAAATACTTTGTATGTGTGCAGTTTTAGTGGTTGGGTGATTATATTTCTGTTGGTCGTTACTTGACAAATATAAAATTTTATTAAAGAACTCGTTCTATAATTAAAATACAAGGCATGCCTTAAAAGCACAAAAATGCAATTAATTTAAGATGTCGATACTCGGTTAAACAGTTTTGGCTAAGATTGTCGGATTGAAGGAAAGAAGTTAAAAAGTTTAAAGTGATTAAATACGTACAGTTGAGATTTTTTTATATTTCAACAACGCACCACGAGGGCTTACAGCCTAAATACTATCGCACCGTGGGTGTCGACAAGGAGGAAAGAGGCAACTTGTTAATTCTGGACTTGAAGGTTGGGAGGTTCGGAGGAGAAGGAAAAACATGTGCCAGCAATTCCACAACTTGGAAGTCCTCGGGACAAAAGAGCGGGCATAACAAGATGTTCTATGTCTGGTGACCTGGACAGTAAACAGCTGCATTTGCTATGTTCCTCTGGTAGATCTGTTGGGGACAGCAGGTGGAGGAACTATGGAAGAAAGCTCCTCTGAGCAGTGCCCGTGCAGGTATCTATAAGAGAGGGGGGGGGGGTAAGAGATAGAGGTCACCAACGAGACGTTGGTGAGCAAGAGCAAGGGATGGCAGCCTTTGGGTGAGGGTAGGGTCACCGATGAGGCGTATAGCTCTCTTCTGAATGGAGTCCAGGAAAGCGAGTGTAGAAGCGGCAGCGGCACCCCAGATGTGGGAGCAGTATTCGAGGTTTGGCCTTATTTGTGAAGTATATAAGGTATAGAGGTTAGCTGGTGAAAAGTATTTGCGAGCCCGGAAGAGGAAACCTAATTTCTTAGCAGCCGCTGCTGCAATTGATGTGACATGTTGGTGCCAATTGAGATTTCGATCCACAGAAATGCCAACAAGTGAAAACGACTCATAACTTGGTTGTTTATTGTGATGGGTCTAGGTCTGGTGTATCTTTTATGAGATAGAAAGCAGGACTGAGATTTGGTGGGGTTGAATTGTATAATATTTTTACTTACCCAGTCTAATATTTTTTGGAGGTCCACGGAGACAGAACCCTCCGTGAGTCTGCGATCCTCATCTAATTGGGCTAAAGAGACATGCTTAGAATATTGTATATTTGAGTGGAGAGTGCTGTCGTCAGCGTAACTGTGAACTGGGTTGGATGTGCTAGAGAGGAGGTCATTGATGTGGAGAAGAAACAAAGTAGGGGTTAAGGCTGAATCTTGAGGAACTCCTGCATTAATTTGATACAGTTTAGAGAAATGGCCATATACGACAACAGAAATGCTCCGGCTGGAGAGAAAATTTGCTGTCCAGGTACAGAGTTTTGGTGGTAGGCCATAGGCCGGAAGTTTATTAATTAATGCTTTGAATATGTCTAGAGGGACAATCTGGGATTCACCGTGTAGTTCCATAGTCTTGTTCCAAGAATGGGTGACAAAGCAAAGGAGGTCGGCAGTTGATCTGCGTTGACGGAATCCATACTGCCTGTCGTCGATTAGACTGTGTTTTTCAAGAAATTTTAGTAATTCGGTGTTTAATTACTTTTCCATCACTTTAGAGATGACTGAAAGGAGAGAGATAGGCCTGTAGTTGCTAGGAAGCGCTTTGGATCCTTTCTTGGGGACTAGTTGTACTCGAGCAGTTTTCCAGTTACTAGGGAATATGTCTCTATTGTAAGATGTCTGAAACAGACGAGTCAGGACAGGAGCAAGTTCTGGTGCGTATTTTTTGACAATTGCTGCGATCTCGTCAAGGCCAGATACTTTCCTGGTATTAGGAGAAGACAGCATCTTTCGTACCTTTTTAATTGATATCCGTCATTTTATGCGCGACATTGGGGACTGTTGGTGGTTGAACATTTGGAGGTGGGTTGAGAGTAGAATTGCCGGCGAACAACGAGGCAAAAATTTCAGCCTTGCTCAGGTCGGCACAAACAATTTCAAGATCTGAAACAAGAGGTGGGAACGTGCTCTTACATAAGTTATTCCCAATAGATTTAGCAAGAGTCCACAAGGGTTTGCTGCCGTTGGAGCTTGAGATGACTTCCTTTTTGATGTGGTTATTAAACGGGTTTTTTGCCTCAGAAAGAATGCGGACATAACGGTTTCTTGCGTCGTTAAATGCTTGACGGTTTTCTTGACTGGGATTGTGTAGAAGATTTTTGTGAGCTTTGACCTTTTCAAGTCTGGCCTTGTCGCGTGATTTAGAGAACCAGGGCTTTTGAGTGGCTGCAGAGGTTTTCTGTGTACGTGGAATGAATAATTCCATATCAGCTTGGATAATTTCGGTGACGTTGTGAGATATCACAGGGGTCAGGATGAGAGAATCAGACAGACGCCCATGGAAACGAGGAAAAGTAATCTCGCATTTCGTTCCAGTTCGCAGAGTTGTAGTGCCAAACGATACGTGGGTGTGATGACTGTGTGACCTCGGGTTGCATTGCGCAGGAGGCAGTGACCATGCCCTGGTCGCTTTTGTACAGCGGATCATAGTAGAGAACCACAGTTTCGTTCCTTGTGACAATTGTCTTCAACACGTCCACATGGTTTTCTCCACACGGGTGCAAAAATGACCGGGCACATTCAACACAACGTTGGCGCTGAACTGCTGAAAGATCTTTGGGGGCCCACGTTGCACTAACTTTATTCATATCTTAATGTCGTGGAGGATTCGGCGAACGCTTGTATCTGAAAGCCCCGACATTTTTTATAGTTTTTTACCTTTCGAGCGTCGATCGCTAATATGAGATCCTCGACAAGGGCACCACTTCCACCGTCCTTTTTGTAGTTGCATCATTTTCCAAGTATTTCTGTCCGATTCGAAATAAGACGGAGGATTTTTCCAGCCGATATTTGATGCTTTGAGGTGGAAGACCTTCTCGAGTTAGGAATTTAATAACAGCTTTATACACAATTTGCGTGATTCTGACATCATAATGAACAAATGTCACTTATAAGAAAACTAATTTACATAAAAACCATTTTTGTTTTTTCCAAGGCTAATAAGACTTGAACCAATGTCTTCCCAACTTTTGACATCCTGCGGTACCCTAGATCTATGCCAGGCCGGGAAATTTTGGCGTTTACGTCCTACATATTTAATATATACACTTTTACCTACTCTTATTTAATTAACAGCATAAATTGGTACATGTTATGTATTACATCTATTTAAAGCAGCATAATATTAAACCATGTTGTAAAAAAAAACAAAAAAAGCTTCGTTATCTCATAGTTTTGAAGTGTCTAACAAATTTATTCAACGTATTTAAAAAGGATTTGTGTAAAATTTGGCGCAGTCTTTCGGGATGTATTTTTTATCTTCGACTAGTATATGCTTACACGAATCTATATAACCAGTGAAATAAAAATGCACTTTACCTAACCAAAAAGTAAAAACCTACACTTTATTCTTGCGTACATAACGTTGTGAACAGCGACAGTCTCCTATGGCAATACCACTTGCAAAAAATGTGTAAACTCCTTTATGTCGATATCTATCTGACTTCTTTGTTTAATTTGCAGGTTTGTTAGTTTCTGGTGTTTTCTTTTTAACATTCCTCGTTTATTGAAATACTGATGATTTAACGGTACCTGATTTAGCTTTAAGCTTTCCTTTAAGCTTCAGCCAATGTAGTGTGCTTATACTATTATTAAGATGCTTTTATGGAACTTTTGTAATCAGAAAT
Organism: Tillus elongatus; assembly: GCA_964006375.1. NCBI lineage: Eukaryota > Metazoa > Arthropoda > Insecta > Coleoptera > Cleridae > Tillus > Tillus elongatus. The sequence continues at coordinate 84,272,960 of OZ023270.1, read as the reverse complement.
TTCCTGGGCCTTTGAGAAGTAGTCAATATTTAACGTAACAGTTAACATTTTGTAGGAAACATTAGCTTCGTACATTTTTTGTTTTTGCGCCTGTATTACACTTTCATATAGAAAAGAGAGACGTCACATTAATGACGATTAAACCGCAAGCGATAAATTCAACATAAATTATCCGCCGATCAGTACACAAACCAGACCACGAACCATAAAGCCTTCCGATGTCACTTTCAACGTTATCTGTCTATCGAACTCTATGCTGCAGAGTGAGACCATCTAAACCATACGTCTCTATTTCAATTTTCCATTACAGGGTATTGCTGACCGCAGGTCCAGTTTGATCTCTTTTATGTTCCTCTGTGTTGGCGAACCTGTAGGTGAGCATGTATGTGTATGCATGTGTGTGGCTAACGACGAAAGAGAGACCGCAAAGCAGAGTGGACATTTAAAACAAGGCAGACGAAGGTACGCAACGGTGAGCGTAGAATCAATAAAGGCTATATACATGCACGGGCTGTTTGTATACACATACATACACATAACTGTAACAAACAGATACATATGCAACCACCGAAGCAACTAGGCAGGATGGAGATTGGTCATCCGACCGATACAATGTCTACAATCTCTGTTGTGGCGAATCTGCAGATAATAGCACTATTGTGCAGTTAACGCAAAAGAACTAGGGATAATGTAACTAGATCTTTATCTGATGATAGAATTATTCAACCTTGTACCCTTTAGAGGTGAAAACACAAGTATAATAGAAATAAATCATACTTGAGTTAATGTAATCAGTCATTGCTTACGAGGGTGTGTGTGTGTGTATATATATATATATATATATATATATATATATATATATATATATATATATATATATATATATATATATATATATAATCATCGAAAAATTTCGATACCGTAGCAATGAACAGTAACTTATTACAAATCTGAGTATGAAAGTCAAGAAGTCAAAATATAGTTGCGCAATAAAGTTTTAGAAAAATGTCCCCTGAAATAATGAAGATAGAAAAAACTTCGGGACGCAGCATGTGCGTTATGGTAGTGAATTTTCATTAAATGCTTCAAATTTGAATAACTTCATTTTCTATAAACTTAGAAAGTTGAATTTTGGTATGCAGTAAGGTCTTTCCTCAGGCAACATATCCACCAAATTTCATTAAAATTGCTGTAATTTTCGGAGATAAAATTTTTTTTCGGAAGAAAACTCAAAATTTTCCCGGAAAACCTTATGCGATTTTCCTGGCTAACAAACTCATCTAAGCAATTGATAAAAGAAAGGCATGTGACGCGGTTTTATCCAAATCGGTTCATTATTCACCATCTATACCTCTCTATTAGTGTTTTTTAAAAGAATTTTCATTAAGAAAAATTGGTCATTAAAGAGGCCACGATGGACAGCTTTTGGAAAAAATTCTTAAGATGACCGCGAATTTGGGTCACTAGAACCCAAAACCAAGGTCCGTTAAAATTTTTATAAGTTATATATATATATATATATATATATATATATATATATATATATATATATATATATATATATATATATATATATATATATATATATATATATATATATATATGTAGGTATGTATGTATCCGAGCGATAACTAAAAAAAATATACTAAACTGATTTCAGTCAAACTTGACAAATAGCTTGTTTGGGCAAAAGCCGAGGTCGAGTTTGTTGATCAGCTTTTACGCGCAAGTTTTTTCGGTGGAAAATCTGGAAAAACTTTTGGAAAACGCTATATTTTTGTCAGCATCAGAGTAACTGGAATGATACTTTATATGTGGCTAGAAATAATGCAGATAAACCGATGTTGTGAATTTTAAGTAATTTGGTACACAATATTTGGAGTTTTTTTTTCAAATACATGAGTTGAGACGACTTAGTGGTTGAAGTCAAATGCCTGACAGACAGAGTAGTTAACTGCCTGGCGTAGATTAATTCATACAACAGGTATAAATCTTACATCAACGGTAACCAAACTAAATATATACTAGGGATAAAACATACTACCCGAACCAACAATCGTGAAATCTCGGCCGCAATTATGGAAAATTACAGACGAATTAAATTAAAAATTTGCCAAGTGATTGTTATTTAACTGTGGGATTTAATCAATTATTAAAGGACACCACATTTGTATAATTATGAACGGCCTCAAATACAGTTTTAGCGCTGCATAGATATATTATGCTCTCGCATAATATAGTAGCAATGCAAACAAAATCATGCCAAGTCTCTATAAAAATGATTCTAAAATAGTTTCTTTTATCTTTAAATTTGAACATAAGACGTCATATAAGACCGCAACAGTCGTGAGATGTATTTCAATGGTAATTCTACTAATTATATAATTAATTGTTACGTATACTTTGAATATAATATCCCGGGCATAAAGCCGATCTAAAGTATCACGCAAATAAAGCGTTAATTTACGTATTCCTAGATGGCGCAGGGGGCATCGCGTTTGTCTCCCAAGCAGGAGGTTTTGCGATCGAATCCAGCTCGATGAATGTGTATTTTTTTATGTTTTATTTTGACATTTTGAGAAACAATAGTGCACAGATTTCATACGTTTTGAACAAGATCTAATTTTTGTTTAAAACGCCTAAATAAGTTTCTCATCTTTGAGTCTGAAATTATTTTGTTGATATTTAAAAAACCGGTTTGATTAGGTTGACTAAAACGAAATCATACTGGCCAGCAGCAAGGAAAAAGTACTGCTACGTTTATAATTTGGCATATGCTTTACTTTTCTAAATATGAATTAAGTTTCCTTCGGGAAATCTTCTGCATAGCTTTAATGGAATTTGTTATACAAGTTTATTTTAAAGAGAAATACACTATCTACAGATATAACACAATCTAGTTCTTTGGCTTCATTGAAAATTGAGTTTTGGACATTTTTCTCAAGCGGAGTTAGAACGCAATATTTTTTTGATAATAGAGAGATATCGATGTTAACAAAGAATTCTTCAAATGTGCGCCTACTAGGACCTCTAAAATCGATCTTCAAGGTCTGTGTAAGTTTTAAGTATTAACTTTACTAATATGCTATTACTAATAATAGTGTACAATTCTTATCAAAATTCGCTACTATAACGCACTTGCTGCGTCCCGATATTTTTAAAATATAAATTCACTAAAAATGAAGTATCGAGCCATCAGTAGTTTTTTACGGATATACAAGAATAAGCTTAATACCATTTGGCAACCAATGTATCTTGCATGCTACTGGTTCAGAAATGTTTGCTATAAATCTCTGTCTACAGGAGTGTATAAAGAAGACCCAAAATAGAGAGATATATATCCTCTCTGACGGCCATTCAGTACTAAACGCTTTGAAATCTTCGAAAACCGATTCTAAACTGACCTGGGACTGCAAAAAATACTTGACGGAACTGGTACGAGAACAACAGAGTGACATTGATGTAGGTACTGGGGCATCAAGGCCTTGAAGGAAATAAGAAACAGATAGCCTTGCAAAAAGGGCAGCAACAATGCCATTATATGGCTCAGAGTCCTATTGTGAACTAATTAGAAGCCATGTAAGAAATGAACTTGATACATTGGAGAAGAACCAAATGCTGTCTTACTGGAGGAAAACACCAGGCTTAAGGCAGGCAAACGTTCATCACTATATCAACACAGAGGTCTGTAGGGTTTCTTGGTGCGGCTCTTCGAGAATGGCTACTACGCCCAGGCGTACGCTGATGATGGGCTGGTCCTAGTCACCGGCAAATTCCTCGGCGTCGTCTGTGAGTGCATGCAAGTTGTCGGTATCATAATTGAAAGGTGGTGTGGTGAGCTGGGACTCTCCGTAAACCCGGCGAAGACGGAGATGATCCTATCCACCAAGAAGAGGAATGTGGAGGGGTTCAGGGCGCCTGTGATGTTTGGGAAACCCTTAGCTTTAGTGCCGGAGGTCAAATATCTGGGGGTTGCCCTGGACTCCAAACTAACATGGGGGTGGCAAATAGAACGGGTAGTGAGGAAGGGAGTAGTGACCCTCTGGCAACTGCGTCGAGTGATAGGGAGGACTTGGGGACTTAATCCTCGGATCCTTCATTGGATTTACACTGCGATCGTCAGGCCGAGGATCCTCTAAGGGGCGTTGGTCTGGTGGTGTGGTATGAACCAAACTACTAACAGGAAGCTGGCCAAACTCCAAAGGCTGGCAGTCCTGGGTATCACAGGCGCTATGAGGACGACACCCTCAGCCGCGCTAGAGGTCTTGTTGATGCTGCCACCGCTTCCCATCTGTATCAGTAGGGAGGCATCTTAAAATTCGAGACTCTGGAAACTTGTGCGGAATGGGAGCAGTAATAGGGCATGCAAGAGCCGCCAAGGGGGTGGAAAAGGAAATTCCGATTTCTGCCATCAAGGTTCGGAATGCCGGGGACGATATTAGGTTGACTAGGCCATATACCCTCAGGATCCCCAGTAGGGATCAGTGGAACGAAAATGAGGTTGCATTCCAGCCCGCAAGCCTGGTCTGTTTTACCGACGGACCGTGGCTGAAGGATCAACAATCCTCCGGGGCAGGAATATATATCGAGGACCTGGAGATGCGCGAGAGTTATGCTCTGGGCGCATATACCACGGCATTCGAAACAGAGGTGTGTGCTATCCTGTCTGTGGCCAATAGACAGGATGTGAGGAGGAGCCCCGCGAAATGTGTATGCCTATGCTCGGATAGCCAGGCGGTCCTCCGGGCAGTCTGCGCGGCCAGAGTTAGGTCAACACTGGTTCAGGAGTGCGCTGACGCCCTCAAAGGACTAGCCAGGACAAATGAGGTGCAACTGGTGTGTGTTCCGGGACACTGTGGCGTAGCGGGGAATGAGGTAGCGAATAATCTTGCAAGGCTTGGTTCCCGGCTGCCGTTCTGTGGCCCGGAGCCTGCGATAGGCATTAATAGGAAGACGGTCTCTGTCGCCTTAGACAGGTTGACTGAGGAAGCCATGTAGAGGCACTGGGGGTCGGTTGGTGGCTGTAGGCAGGCAAAGGACTTCGTTGAGGGGCGGGACAGAGTTAAAACTGTCTCGTTACTCAGTAGGAGTCTATCTACGCTTCGCCGCATCCTTGGGGTGCTGACAGGCCACTGCGCCCTTAGAAGACACCTCACATTGATAGGCGTAGAGAGGGATCCCATTTGACAGGAATGCGGCGAGGATGAAGAAACGTCTTACCACTACCTGTGTGAATGCGAGGCTTTTGGGAGTCTCGAGCAGAATTGTTCGGTTCGAGAACTCTGTAGAGGAATCAGGTAAGTACCGTCCAATTGAAGACCGTTACGGCCTTTATTTCGAGGTCGAGGCGGTTTGGCGACAGAACCGAGGAGGAGTAGAGAATGGTTGCTGGGGTTGGCAAAAAGGACCCATTGTGGCATACTTGCTTGGCGTTAGCCTCCCCACCAAATCTAAAGACTTTTTCCGAAATGGTAGCAGGCGATGAAACGTCGATATGCCCACTGAAATTCCCCAACAAAACCAGAGACAGTGCAAAAGTCGCACAAAGTATATCCACTACCAAAAAAGCATATGCAGAAAATTAATGGCGACAATTTTTTGAGATAGGTTCATAAAGCTCAAAAAGCTTAGGAAGGTATCAACAACTGCAAATTTGTTGAGTTGCGACATCCCTTACGGTTTCGACCTATCTCTATCAGACTATTACCTGTTATCTAAGGTAAATAAACACTTGCAAGGGCGTCGATTTTCCTCAGATAAATAACAAAAAATGCCATTTGCGGCTTTATTGAAGAGCCACCGAAAAAAAAAGTTTTGCGTACATTTAAATAAAACATCTTTATAACAACTACTTAACTACTACACATTATATTTACACTACGTGTAAAGACCGATACAGAGAGGGAAGAATCGCAGGTACAGTTTCTGGGGTTTATAAATATATACGTCCTTTCTAGAATCCCGTTATAACTGTACCTGCCAAGTTTCGGAATATCTTTTATCACAGCATAATAAACATGTTTTCTTATGCTGCGCTTTTATATCAAAGAGGCAACGTGAACAGCGAACTATTAATCAGTGGAGGAGATCGGTTTAGGGAAATTTTGCTGTTTGTTGCTCTCATAGGCGTCTAAATTCACCGGATGTCCAACATTTTTGACAAGCTTTTTTATAATCCTTGAAGTCTTCAGATTTTTATAGCTGAAGTTATTAAGGTTGTGTTTTCAGTTTACAAGTCCTGCCAGTAACTTGACAAAACTGTTCGATTGACCTACTTACGACTTAAATTGTACGAAGCAAGGATGATATCATACGCCATGTATAATGCAGTACTGCAATAATTGCTCGTCGAGGGTTACTATGATCACCGATGCACCAAATTTCACCCCCATATATCTCCAACTTAATAGGTTACTTTGCAATGCATGCCTCCGCTGCTTAGTATTCGTTCCACGTAATGTACATTTCGATTAATTAGTGAGTAGTTTCTAATGTTGCCCCCCTTATTTCTTATGCAACCCCGAAAGCCTGTTACTGCAACGATACCACCTTAATGAGTCCTGAATATGTACATAAATTATTATAAGTTAATTAATTTGTCGCTGAATCATTATGCGAGTGTAACTAACGAGAGCTTGTACTTAGCGGTGTTGTAAAGCGGGGGCTGTGCGACTGTCTCTCCAGTTGCAGATATGAAAATTAGTCCCAGCGATTTGTTGGTGCTTATATCTGGTAAATGGTGTCACTAATAGAATATTAGATTAGGCGAACTTACTCCGTAATTAGTACGGTACACAAAGTAATATTTGCATTTCAACTGAGTCGCAAACGGCATACTGCCGCAGACGACTGCCGCCTCTCTCCGCTCTATACAGCAGAAACCAGGCTTGTGCTAGGATGTCTCTCCTACCTCTGGAATAATCGCTTCTGAATGGGTTCTGTAAACAACACAACGGGATCCGTTTTGAATTATCCTGTAGGCCTCGTCTTTATCCTATGTACACTCTGTCGTTTTACAATTTACTTTAAGAAGCTTCTAATGTGCTGACCGATTTTGTGATAATCCATTGAACTCTTGACTATTAGTGAATTAACATTAAGAAACCCTCGGCTGTATATTCGCCACATAGATTGCTTAAAAAAGTGACAAAAAAATACAAATTTCTGTATCATAAACCTGCGGACCGAATTCGGTTATCATAGCTTTTATATTTTTGGAGATAAACGTTTTTTTTTTTTTCAAAAGAAACCCCATAGTTTTCCCGGAAAACCTGGTCATTTTCCTGGCTGACGAACTTATCCAAGATACTTACAAAGGGGGGTAAACGCCAAATTTTATCAAAGTCGCCCAATTATTTTTTGAGTTATCGGTGTGATATATATATATATATATATATATATATATATATATATATATATATATATATATATATATATATATATATATATATATATATATATCACACCGATAACTCAAAAAATAATGTTGAAATATAAATTGAAACTGACCCCGGATATGTGTTCTAGGGGTTCTAGTTTCTAGTTCATGCTCATTTGAAGAAATTTTTTCGAAATTCAGAAGTCGGGATCTCCCCATTAGTGATTTTTTTCTACGAAAATTCACTAAAAAGTCTAATAGGCAAATGGAGTCTGGGAAGACAAACATCCTAGCTCAAGAACTTGAGGGACACGGTTGAATCGAAATCAAATGAACTACTTAAAGCAGCTGTTAACAAGACCAGAGTTGTCATGATGGTTTCCAATTTCTGACATTAGGGGACTAAACCAGAATTAAATGAACTATTTAGAGCAGGTGTTAACAAGACCAAAATTGTTATTGATTTGTGTAGCAACGTTGGATGCAACAGTTAAATTAAAACGTAATAAATCTATTACCAAAGAGACGACAAAATGGTGCAAAGATTGGCTTTTGCCAAGATCAAAATTTTCACATGTCAATTTATAAAATGATGTAAGGCTAGATATATTCTTACCATAATTAGAACCGTAGACCGGTTTAGCTCTAATTATAGCTCATCAGTACGGCATGCAGCGAAAATACACGTCTAAAGTAATACAGCTATGGTGTGACCAGGTGGCTTTAAAATTGAGGTACAGCACTGGTACAATTACCTATAGATCCTGAATATGTATGTAGTTGGTGAAAAATTCTTTTCCGTTGTAACATATATATATATATATATATATATATATATATATATATATATATATATATATATATATATATATATACAGTGTGTCCCAAACTGGATGGGAATGTATTGCTATCTCCGTTATTATTAGAGATAGGGAGACGGTTAAATTAGCAATGTTTTGTAGAATTTCATGCTTGTTCTAAATATGACTTATATTTTGCACTGCCTCTTTTCGTTTTCGAGTTATTATGAAAAAAATAAAATTTGTCGATTTTTTTTCTTCTTCAATATCTAAGTAGGCGTTGATCTGACATGTCTAAGACTTGCACATTATCAGGACACTTTACAGAGTAATCTTTTGGTGCTATTCTCGACTTTGGATTGTCGTTTGTTTTTGAGCTACAGGTATCAACGTTTGTTTTTATTATGGCAGCCATATTGGATCTTTTGCTCATGTGATAGCCTGTGAAAAGAGATGTAAAAGAGAAATATTGTAAATGCACTGACAATTTTGAGAAATCCAATACCAGAAAACAAATGAAAAATAAAGGGTTCAAAAAGCAGTAGGCCATTGAGTCTAACAAGAGACTTCTACGTTTAACATAATTTTTCGTAATGATTCACGATAAAAAAATATTGTGATTTAATTTACAATACTTAATTAGGTAATAATGCTAGGTAATATTATGTGAAACAGTTTAATAACGAAACCCGGCAATAACAAATAGAAACTTAAACTCAACAAAACAACACAATTAGAAACGGAACTCAACAAATATTAAAATAGAAACTTAGAAATACACTAAATAGAAAATTGTTCAATATGGTCACCGTTTTGTTTAATGCACTTTATACACCTTTTTGAAACATGCCTGAAAACTCTGGTGAGGGTGTTTTGGTTAATATGATTTATACCTTCCGTGATTCTGTTTCATAATTCATTGATATTTTGTGGTGGATCGAATTTATACACATCATTCTTCAGAGTACCCCAAAAATAGAAATCCATGGGTGTTATATCAGGAATTCGAGCACACCAATGAACCGGCCCATTGTTACAAATGACACGATTATTAAAATTTTGGTACAAAAATTCTTTGACGATTGTGAGTTGGACAACCCTCTTGTTTGTACCAAATCTCATCTAAATTATCATGAACTCTTCTAATTGTTGGTAAGATATCATTTCTCAATAGATTAAGATAACTTTCCCCAGTTAAATTATTTTCAAAAAAGAACGGACCAACAATGAAGTTACCTGATTTTTTTTTTAAATTGAACTTTCTAATCTACAAATAAAAATAACAGTTTTTTACCTAATAAGCCGCACCAAACATTAATACCAAATCTGCCTTGCAATCATCTTTCTTCCTTTAGACGGGGATTTTCATTTGCCCAATAATGCCTAATATGGCGATTATACACACCACAATTTGTAAATTTGGATTCATCAGTCCATATTATTTTCAAATGAAAATTTCCCTCTTGCTGCTATTGTCCTTGATACCATCTCCAAAATTGAAGTCGCTTAGGGTAATCGTGAACATTTAAGCCTTGTACGATTGTAGGTTTGTATGGATGGTAATCACTTTGGTTTAATACACGGTGTACCATACTTTTTGGAACGTCAATTTGTTCCCCATAAAACCGAACAGATTGCGGAGGGTTTTCGTTTGAAACCTGTAAGACGGCATTATTTCTTTCTTCGTTTCTAGGCATTGGTAGTTTCTTTGCGTGGAAGCTACCGTCTCAATAGATTGGTCACTATCCTGCGAAATATTTTGGTCTTTGGTTCTCGTCTTTTTGGATAGTTGTTTTGATATGAATTTGGAGCTGCCTCATAATTTCGGTGAGAACGAGTATAACATTCCAACGTGTCAAAATATTCTTCATTACTGAACATATTGTTGAATAATATTTAAAATAAACAGGAAACAAACTATTTATCCCAAAATTTTAAGCAACGTGTTAAATACACCTCAAAGTGTTCAGATAATTAAGAACGACAGTATTCTTAATTGTCGCGATAGTGTTATATCCATAGCAACCTTTCTTCTGTTGTTTTTCAGTTGACTTACGTTTAAAAATTAAACAATTTTCAAAGGCGTCTTCGTAAATCATTAATCTGCTTTTTATTGAGTTCTGTTAGCAAATTTAGTTATTTACTAGGTTTACCTATTTAATTAAATTATAACAATTTTTCAGGATAATGTTGTAATGTAAAATATCATTTGTAATAATAGGCCGATTCATCGGTGTGCTCAAAGTTCCTATTTTTTTTTCGCGTATCATGACGGAAAATTATGTTAAAAGTAGAAGTCAATTGTTAGACTCCATGGCCTACTGCTTTTTGAACACTTTTTTTGGTGTCATTTCTTTTCTGGTATTGGATTTCATAGCCTACTATCCACAAAACGGTTTTTCTCAAAATTGTCAGTGCAATTACAAGATTTCTCAAGCACAACTTTTTAGTACGTCCTCATATAATCTGTAATCCAAATAACTATCAACCTAAACTGCAGTAACGTTTAATAAATTAGAAGAATTTACCAGTAACTACTAATTTTATCGAGTAGATAAAATACCGAGGTAGATTCCAGAAGCAGATAAAACCGCAACAAAACTTCTTGTTTTGTATCGGAGACTTCTTTTGCACTGTGGAATTTTTGACAGCAGCAGAAATAAGAGAGCTTCGACAACATATCCGACCGGGAAAACAACCAATTACAGTTCCACGGGAAATTAAGAGTTTATGGATTAGAAACAGTCACGCTGTGTGTGTATCCTCTCGATTCCCTGGACCATGTTCGACTTTCAACCACCACCCATTATCCCTCCCTCTCGGGGAATTCCCCAGCTACCTCCTTCTCCCTCCAGCTCTCCAAGGTGCTGAGTGGGCCTCTCCATTGGGATAAATTAAGACTTTCTGGTCGCGTATCTCAATACCTATATAACCCTTAGACGGGCGGACCTGCGTGTGTATATATATGTGTAAGAAAGAAGTTGAGGAAATGGGAAGCGAGAAGTATACCGTGTTCGTGTCGACTCAAGGAATCATTTGGGGATTATGGGGAGAAAGTATTTAGAACGATCATGGTGTGTTGTTCATTCTCCACGGAACTTCTTTTCCTGCTAAAGGCGGACGATTAATTAATATTTTATGGATGAGTTCGTTTTGCTCTTAATGTTTCAGAGGGTGATTTTATGAATCTTTAACGGGATATTTCGGTTCGGTTTGCTATTGATGTTGATATAAGAACCTGCTTGTCATCGTTCTTATTGGAGGGCGGTGACTTTAATGTTTGTTTTATACCGACTGTTACAAGTAATCAGTGAACTCTTATAGGAATTCCAATACGATACATTAATTATCATAGTTAAGGCCACAAAATAAATGTAGACGGCACTCAAGGTTTATGGATTAGATAGGTTGTCTGGTAACTTTCGACCAATCAAAAAGTGACGCGGGAATACGTCACATAAAGTCCGAATTTAAATCTAGTGGATTAATGGTGCATTGAATATAGAAACCAGCTGGAATTTATATGTCCGTCTTTACAAATTTATGTTCGTTTTGAACTTCTAAGAAAATTAAACATTTAATAATAAGCTCAAATTAAGATTTTGTTCACATAGTAACAGAAAGTATTGAAGTTTTAGGATATTATTCGATTTCAAAGTAATGGATTCAGTTGATTGGTTTATCTTGAAAAGGATTAAAAATTAAATAATATTTATGAAATAAGATATTCATAATGCCTCAAATTGGACCTACTTTTCTTCTTCTGAACTGGTCTCTTTTTAGTGAATTTTTATTTTAAAAAATTCACTAATAGAGAGGTATCAATGGTGAGACTTTGCAAAAAAAATTTCAAATGAGCGCGAATTAGGACCCCTAGAACCCATATCCGGGGTCAGTTTAAATTTTTATATGTGTGTATATATATATATATATATATATATATATATATATATATATATATATATATATATATATATATATATATGTATGTATGTATCCGTCTGATAACTCAAAAAATAATTAACCGATTTCGATGAAACTCGACAAGTGCCTTTCTTTTATTAATGGCTTCGATGAGTTCGTTGGCCAGGAAAATCGGACGGGGTTTTCCGGGAAAATTTTGAGTTTTCTTTCAAAAAAAAATTTTTTTTCTGAAAATTTCGATAAAATTTGGTCTACATATTGCTTTGGGAAAGACCTAACTATGTGCCAAAATTCAGCTTTCTAGGGTTACAGAAAATTGAGCTATTCAAATTTGAAACATTTATGTTTAAATCATAGATCAAGTATGTGGTTGCTGTTGGTTGCTGTTGGTTAGTCAATGACAGCTGCTATTATTATCATTGACTCATGAAATTCATTTTTAAGTTTCAGAGAAATGTCAATAATACTGAATTCACTGATTGTTAATCATTGGCAGCGTTTACGATTATATATAACCCTATTGTAATTTATCATATTTATCACCTCTGTAGTATAATTATTTTTTCCTTACAACTCGCATCGTTTTTAGTCAATAGTTTCTTTCCAAAATTTGCTATTACCGAACACACACGGCTTCCATTGCCTCTGCTTCTGCCGCTGTTACAGTCTTTTTAGAGGCCCAGTTGTAACCACTCATGCAGCCAGTGTTGCCAGTTTAAGTATAAATAGTGTAGTACCTTTTAGTTTGTGTACACTCCATTTACTTTTTATATTTCTTCTTTGCTGCACATATCATGACAAATTATGTTGTTAGTTTGTATACAGTGTGGTCTAGAAGTAATTGTACACAGAGCAGCAGTGGAAATTCAAGCAAATTTACCTCAGTCCAAAAGTCAACATTAAAAGAGATATGAGATATATCTTTTAGTGAATTTTTATTTAAAAAAAATCACTTATACAGAGGTATCGATGGTGAGACTTTGCAATTTTTTTTCAAATGAGCAGTAACTAGGGCCGCTAGAACCGATATCCGGGGTCAGTTTCAATTATATATATATATATATATATATATATATATATATATATATATATATATATATATATATATATATATATCCAACCGATAACTCAAAAAATAATTAACAGGGTTTTCCGGGCAAATTTTGAGTTTTCTTTCGAAAAATAATTTTTTCTGCGAAAATTATAAAGCTGTTTTAATTAAATTTAGTAGATGTGTTTCCTTGATAGAGGCCTTACTACTTACCAAAATTCAACTTTCTAAGTTGATAGAAAATTGAGTTATTCTAATTTTTAATTTTCTTTCGAAAAATTTTTTTTCTCCGAATATTACAAAGTTATTTTAATGGAGTTTGGTGGATATCTTGCCTAAACTTTCTCAACTTATAGAAAATTGAGTTATTCAAGTTTGAAACATTTAATAAAAATTTACTACCATAACGCACTTGCTGCGTCCCGAATTTTTTCTTAATTGTTTTCCTATTTTATTTGATAAGTTTCATTTAATAACATGCAACTTTCACAATAAGTAAATTTTTTAAGTTTATATTTATATTTATGTATTTGTATACATACAAAATAATAGGTTTATAATTTTTGCAATCAATTTATAACCACAAAACTCTTACATCTTCGAAGTTGTAAAATAGTACACTGAGTTAGCACAATAAGTAAATAATAATTTAATAATAAAATAATAATAATTTGATATTAAAATACGATATTGTGCTATTATATAATTTCTATTTGATTAGAAGTTAAAAGATTTTTAAAGGCTATTTCACTCCATCTTCAAAATTAATGCCAGCTTCTTTTATCCCTTTTTCTAGATCAGAAATATGTTGCTGCAGTAAAATTTTTGTGATTTTCATAGTAATCTATTTTTTTCTTGAAACACAGCTTTTCAATTTGCAATTCTTGGTATTTTCTTTTTAAGATATACTTTGTTTCTTTACTAAGGGATGGTCTTTCTGACAAGTCTATGCTCAAGGTTTCCTATTGGCGCTTAATTCCATTAGCTGGTTCTGTGATTTTCAATGATGGTTCTTCATGCCTGCTAATTAAGCTTTCCACAATGGTTTTCCTATTTTTATGCATCATTCTCTTGGACCTTTCACTCTCATGTTTTTCTTGTCCGTTCAACAGATATAATGAGGGAACGGCTGAAAATATAAATTTTATTAGTACAAGTAGGTATAATAGGTACCCAAATAGGGTCTTGGGCAAACTTCAAATAATACGTAGGTACTACATACTCTTACACAAAATATATAAATAATCAAAACCAACAAACACAAACTTTGTACCTGATTTTTTTTAGATGCGTCGGTTGTGTAATCAGTATCCTAACCCGCAACTCATCTTCAAAATCCCCAGGTTTAAATTGCTTACTACAAATTCTCTTATTTCATCCTGACCCCTCTGCTATCTCACAAAACGTCACCGAAATTATCCAAGCTGGCATGGAATTATTTAGCCCACGTACACAGAAAACCTATTCAGCCACTTAAAAGCCCTGGTTCTCTAAATCCTGTGACAAGGCCAGACTTGAAGAGGTCAAAGCTCACAAAACGCTTCTACACAATCCCAGTCAAGAAACTCGTCAAGCATTTAACGACGCAAGAAACCGCTATGTCCGCATTTTTTCTGAGGCAAAAAACTCGTTTAATAACCACATTAAAAACAAAGTCCTCCTAAGCTCCAACGGCGGCAAACCCTTCTGGACTCTTGCTAAATCCATTGGGAATAATTTCTGCAAAAGCACATTCCCACCTCTTGTCTCAGGGGATGAAATTGTTTCTACCGCCCTGGGCAAGGCTGAACTTTTTGCTTCGTTGTTCGCAGGCAATTCTACTCTCAACCCACCTCCAAATGTTCAACCACCAACAGTCCCCAATGTCGCGCATAAAATGACGGATATCATTTTCAAAACTAAAAAGGTACAAAAGATGCTCTCTTCTCTTAATACCAGGAAAGCCTCTGGCCTTGACGAGATCCCAGCAATTGTTATCAAAAAATGCGCACCAGAGCTTGCTCCTGTCCTGACTCGTCTGTTTCAGATATCTTATAATAAAGGCATATTCCCTAGTAACTGGAAAACTGCTCGAGTACAACCCATTCCTAAGAAAGGATCCAAAGCGCTTCCTAGCAACTACAGGCCTATTTCTCTCCTTTCAGTCGTCTCTAAAGTGATGGAAAAGTATATAAACACCTAATTACTAATTTTTTTTTTAAAACAGTCTAATCCATGACAGGCAGTATGGATTCCCTCAGCGCAGATCAACTGCCGACCTCCTTTCCCTTGTCACCTATTCTTGGAATAAGTATATGGAACTACATGGTGAATCCCAGATTGTCCCTCTAGACATATCCAAAGCATTCGACCAGGTCTGGCACGCAGCGCTGCTTAATAAACTTCCGGCCTATGGCCTACCAGCAAATTTCCTCTCCAACGGGAGCATATCTGTTGTTGTGGATGATCATTCCTCTAAACTGTATCCAATTAATGCAGGAGTTCCTCAAGGTTCAGCTTTAGCCCCTACTTTGTTTCTTCTCCACATCAATGACCTCCTCTCTAGCACATCCAACCCAGTTCACAGCTACGCGGACGACAGCACCCTCCATTCAAATATACAATATTATAAGCCTGTCTCTTTAGCCCAATTAGATGAGGATCGCAGACTCATGGAGGGTTGTGTCTCCGTGGATCTCCAAAAAATATTAGAGTGGGGAAGTAGAAATCTTTTACAATTCAACCCCACCAAAACTAAGTCTTGCTTTCTTTCTCACAAGAGATACACCAGCCCTAGACCCATCACAATGAACAACCAAGTTATACAAAGTAATGAGTCCTTTTCTCATGTTGGCATTTCTGTGGATCGAAATCTTAATTGGCACCAACATGTCACATCAATTGCAGAAGCGGCTGCTAAGAAATTAGCTTTCCTCTTCCGGGCTCGCAAATACTTTTCACCAGCTAATCTCTATACCTTATACACTTCACAAATAAGGCCAAACCTCGAATACTGCTCCCACATCTGGGGTGCAGCTGCCGCTTCTACACTCGCTATCCTGGACTCCATTCAAAAGAGACTATACGTCTCATCGGTGACCCTACCCTCACCCAAAGGCTGCCATCCCTTGCCCACCGACATGCCGTTGGTGACCTCTCTCTCTTTTATAGATATCTGCACGGGCACTGCTCAGAGGAGCTTTCCTCCATAGTTCCCCCACCTGCTGCCCCCAACAGATCTACCAGGGGAACAGAGCGAATGCACCCTTTTACTGTCCAGGTCACCAGACATAGAACATCTTGTTATGCCCGCTCTTTTGTCCCGAGGACTTCCAAGTTGTGGAATTCCTTGCCGGCACATGTTTTTCCTTCTGCTCCGAACCTCCAAACCTTCAAGTCCAGAATTAACAAGTTGCCTCTTTCCTCCTTGTCAACACCCACGGTACGATAGTATTTAGGCTGTAAGCCCTCGTGGTGCGTTGTTAAAATTAAAAAAAAAATCAAAACCAACAAACACAAACTTTGTACCTGATTTTTTTAGATGCGTCGGTTGTGTATTCATTATCCTAGCCCGCAACTCATCTTCAAAATCCTCAGGTTTAAAATGCGTACTACAAATTATCTTATTTGCAACATGCCAGACACCTTTGCGATAACATTTTCTTACCCATTCTTTTTGAATCTTAAGCCCTTTAGGAAAATAAAAGAAGGAAAGTGTCTCTCCACTTTCCTTTGCCGTTTTACCATTATTTTTGCACGT
Source organism: Tillus elongatus (assembly GCA_964006375.1). Classification (NCBI taxonomy): domain Eukaryota; kingdom Metazoa; phylum Arthropoda; class Insecta; order Coleoptera; family Cleridae; genus Tillus; species Tillus elongatus. The sequence continues at coordinate 84,256,068 of OZ023270.1, read as the reverse complement.
TGATACGTTACAAATTGTTCCAGTGGGCATCTAAAATATATTTAGGTTAAGTTATCTATTGGCATCTTTTTTAAGTTTGTATAATTTATTTTTTGAAATTAAACACATCTACCTATATGATGAATTACCGATTTAATTCTTAATTAAATAACGTCCAATTCGTCCTAAGGTTGATTCACTGTACACTTATGTTTACAACATTACAACAAAACACCTTTAAAAATTAAATACAGTCTTTAAGATAATAGTTTCCATTTAACTGCTATTTCGTACAAAATAAACATTAAAATATATCTGTAACTAATCGTATTCGAAATTTTTTTAGCAAGCACATTAAAAGTTACCTAAATTTCTAATAAATATTATTCAAAGCACCAAAGCCAAACTTAAACTTTGGTATTTAGACTCCACATGAGGTATTACCCTCCTCTCGCGTCTCTCGCCTCTCGGAGTTACCAGACAACCTGTCTAATCTATAAACCTTGGACGGCACTAATATTCCTGCGAATTTAGATTTTGACAACAAAGTTATGATACTGTGATAAGGTTCCCACATTTTGTTTGACGTTCAAAATGTGCAAAAAAGTAGTTCCTTGCACCTGACACGTTAACTTTTCAATGGATGTTCTCGAAAAATTGCACCTCTGCACAGCATGAGTCTGCCCCACAGTTAGGTTTTTAAAAAATATTAAAATAACATACATAACTAGCGAATTCTTTATTAGCGAATTTTAATTAATAAAGATTCGCTAATAGAGAACTCACGATAAAAAGCTTTTGAAAAAATTTCTTCAGATGAGCGCGAATTTGGGTCCCTAGAACCCAAAACCAAGGTCTGTTCAGATTATATATATATATATATATATATATATATATATATATATATATATATATATATATATATATATAGAGGGTGGCGCATTGAAAACGAAACATACCGATTTGCGTCAAGAGAATTTTTTTTTCTGAGATACGCTGAAACACGTCAATTTTAATATTGAGTGGGACATGTTTTGACATAAAACTTAATCTTGTCACCTCAACCCCTTACGGGTGGTGATAACAACCCTTATATTTTAAATAGGGAACATGGGTCGAGTGTTACATCATTTGAAAGCTCTTTCTTTTCTGAATTCAGCACACAAATTTTTTTGGAAGTTTTATCATCTCGTTTAAAAATTATTCACAGTTGAAGATGCAAAAACGCATATCACTCATTCCGATAAGAAATGTGCTCATAGTCAATGTTTTGTTGGTTTGTAAACAAAAAATTGACTATCAGAACATTTCTTATCGGAATGAGAAATGCGGTTTATTATTTCAGTTTATCGGTCGGTTTCATACTTGATAGTACTACCGAAAATTAATTTCACAATGGTGTATTCTGTAGAAGAAAGAGTTGAAATAATTACTCTTTTTTTCAAAAACTATGACTGTGCCAACCATACCGCAAATTTGTTTAATGAACGACATCCGAACAGACATGTTAACAAAAAATACATTTTGGATTTAGTTGCAAAGTTTCGACAAAGTGTTCCAGTAGCCAACAAAAAACGGGATCCTGAACGTGAATTTCCAGTTAGAAATGAGACTACTGAGATTGAAGTTTTAGGACAAATTGCTGCAGACCCAACTTTGAGCACGAGGAAATTGGCCATTGTTTCAAACATAAAAAGGAGAACTACTCAGCGAATATTGAAGCATCATAAATTTCACCCGTATAAAATTCATCTTGTACAACTAAATGAAGATGATTTTGATTGGCGGCTGGAGTTTTGTGAGGTTATGACTGCACGAATAGCTGATAACGGGAACTCTCTGTTCAAGACCTGTTTCTCAGACGAGTGTGTGTTTTTATTAAACTCTACAGTCAATCGTCATAATTGTCGTTATTGGGCAGATAATAATCCAAGAGATTTTCACGAAGTCCACACTCAAACTTCACAGAAATTGAATGTTTGGACTGGCATTTTTGGAGACCGTTTAATCAGACCAATTTTTCTTGATGGCAATTTGAGTGGCGAAACGTATTTGGAGTTACTAGAAGATATCGTTTACCCTCTACTAATTGACATTGTTGAAAATTATGATCGCTATCAAGAAAATCAATTAGTGTTTCAACAAGATGGAGCTCCTCCGCATTTCTCACAACGTGTTAGGGAGTTTCTGAACAGAGAGTTTCCAGGACAATGGATTGGGCGTATAGGTGCTATTGAGTAGCCCCCTACATCACCGGATTTAACTCCTTTAGACTTCTTTCTATGGGGACATTTAAAAACTAGAATTTACGCAACAGAACCGAGTCTCTGGAAGAATTACGACGACGCATTGTTGAAGAATGCCGTTTAATAACTCCACAAATGCTCCAGAATGTTAGAGCTCGTTTTGAACAAAATTTGTACTTTTGTATGGAAGCTGGTGGTCAACAATTTGAACACTTACTTAACTGAATAAACATTTTTGAACGTTTGGTTTTGTTTCTTAGTTTGTTTTTAACGAAAAATTGACTAATTAGTGCATTTCTTATCACAATGAATGAAATACGTTCTTGCAACTCCAACTGTGAATAATTTTTAAACGGGTTGGTAAAGCTTCCAAAAAAAATTAGTGTGCTGAATTCAGAAAAGAAAAAGCTTTCAAATGATGTAACACTCGACCCATGTTCCCTGTTTAAAATATAAGGGTTATCACCACCCTTAAGGGGTTGAAGTGACAAAGTTGAGTTTTATGTCAAAACATGTCCCACTCAATATTAAAATTGACGTGTTTCAGCGTTTCTTAAAAAAAAATTCTCTGGACGCAAATCGGTCTGTTTCGTTTTCAATGCGCCAGCCTATATATATATATATATATATATATATATATATATATATATATATATATATATATATATATATATATATATATATATATATATATATATATATATATATATATATATATATATATATATATATAAAATAATAATAATGTTTATTGACTACAATCATACAGCATGTCTATACAGATAAGTCCTCGACTTGTTAAGTATTTACACATAATTTAGTTAAAAGTTAACCTAAAAATATTTTGACAGCTATTTTCCAAACATTATACTTCAAATTTTGACACATCAAAATTCTAGAATTTATATACTCCGATTCCATTCTCCATCCTAAAAATGCTTCCAAAACCTTCACTGCTTAATTTCGCTTTCTACTTGGCGATGCTCCATAACAAGAATCGTTCTTTTCTGCTCCATATTTTTGATAAAAATACAAATTTTGTAACGAGACAACTTACATTGACTTTTCTCAATGCCAGAACCTCGGTTGATGTTAAGTTTGAAGATCAAAAAACCAATTTAGACTTGGCTTGATTTTGTTCACATTTCTGCTATATTATGCGATAGCATAATATATCTATGCTGCGCTAAAACTGTATTTGGGGCCGTTAATAAAGCTACGAATATAGTGTGTTTTAATAACTGATTAAATCCCTCAGTTAAATAACAATCACTTGGCAAGTTTTTAAGTTCATGTCGTCTGTCATATGCCATAATTGCGGCCGAGATTTTACGATTGTTGGTTCGGGTAGTATGTTTTATGCCTCGTACATATTTAGTTTGGTTGCCGTTGATGTATGGTTCATACCTGTTGTACGAATCCGTGTACGCGTGGCAGTTAACTACTTGTCTGTCAGGCATTGGACCTTAACCACTAAATCGTTTCAACGCATGTCTTTGAGATTTTATTTTTAATTTGGAAAAACTCTATGTATGTATGTATCCGAGCGATAACTCAAAAAATACTAAACTGATTTCAATCATAGCCGTTTTAAAGATAATTAGGGAAAATCGCTTTAAGCGTAACAACTTTAACACCCTGTATCGCAGTATCACGACCTTAAAATGAAAAATGTCATACAAACTACCCACACTATTTTGTCAAGGCCAACTCACACCCCAATGTTTTTGAAGTATAATCAGGACACCCTATATATTGTGGAGCGCCGCATGCCAGACCCGATCGAATTGATCTTAGAAAGCTATATCGCCCTGTCTTCTCTGTCTCCAGCAGTTCTGTTCTTTTTACTGTAGCTTCTCAACTTCATCAATTTTGCAAGAAAAATCTCTTCCCTTTTTCCAAATATTTGTCTTTCGAAAACTGTTGTCACAAAGTAACCTATTAACTATTACATTAAAAACAATTTATTAATCTAGCAGGCACATCGACCTTATTGAAATCTAAACAAAGATAATTCATGTTCTTGTTTTGTCGAGCTTATCATACGCTGCAGAGATGTTGTTACAGTTTAGGGCCCTTGAGCATGGGATGGTGAAGTCACGAAGATCCAAGTAGATCGTGTTCCGCCTCAGTCTATAACAACTTGCGAACAATAGAAGTTTTAGATCGATAAATATCGTAAATAACAGTGGTAATTTAAAAGAGTAGAAAAACCGCGAGGTCAACGCATTCTAAATTGTCATTTCGCTTGCTTCAAGAAGAAATGAATCTACACGGTGCATCTCGCGGTTAAACTTACACAGGTTCATCATCCGACACGTCATCATCATCATAATCACAGTTTAAACGCGACGTCACCTGTCCTAACAACGATCTCTCTCTCTCTCTCTCTCTCTCTCTCTCTCTCTCTCTCTCTCTCTCTCTCTCTCTCTCTCTCTCTCTCTCTCTCTCTCTCTCTCTCTCTCTCTCTCTCTCTCTCTCTCTCCAGCAGCTGTTTTAATTTACATTGCTTTCCCACTGCATCAATTGGGTCAGGTATCACATCTCCTCCGAACCTCCAAACCTTCAAGTCCAGAAATAACAAGTTGCCTCTTTCCTCTTTGTCGACACTCGTGGAGTTATTAGACGGCATTCTTCAACAATGCATCGTCGTAATTCTTCCAGAGACTCCGGTTCTGTTGCGTAAATTCTACTCTTAAAATAGCCCCATAGAAAAATGTCTAAAGGAGTTAAATCCGGTGATCTAGGGGGTCACTCAATAGCACCTCTATGCCCAATCCATTGTCCTGGAAAGTCTCTGTTCAAAAACTCCCTAACACGTGAAAAATGCGGAGGAGCTCCATCTTGTTGAAACACTAATTGATTTTCTTGATAGCGATCATTATTTTCAACAATGTTAATTAGTAGAGGGTAAACGATATCTTCTAGTAACTCCAAATACGTTTCGCCACTCAAATTGCCAGCAAGAAAAATTGGTCCGATTAAACGGTCTCCAAAAATGCCAGTCCAGACATTCAATTTCTGTGGAGTTTGAGTGTGGACTTGTAGAGTTTAATAAAAACGTACACTCGTCTGAAATACAGATATCGAACAGAAAGTTCCCGTTATCAGCTATTCGTGCAGTCATAACTTCACAAAACTCCAGCCGCCGATCAAAATCATCTTCATTCAGTTGTTGTGCAAGATGAATTTTATACGGGTGAAATTTATGATGCTTCAATATTCAATTTCTTCTTTTGATGTTTGAAACAGTGGCCAATTTTCTCGTGCTCAAAGTTGGGTCTGCAGCAATTTGTTCTAAAACTTCAATCTCATTAGTCTCATTTCTAACCGGAAATTCACGTTCAGGATCCCGTTTTTTTTTTTTTTTTTAACCGCATTTCTCTCATTCCGATAAGAAATGTTCTGATAGTCAGTTTTTTGTGTACAAACCAACAAAACATTGACTATCAGCTCATTTCTTATCGGAATGAGTGAAATGCGTTTTTGCATCTTCAACTGTGAATAATTTTTAAACGAGTTGATATAACTTCCAAAAAAATTAGTGTGTTGAATTCAGAGAAGAAAGAGCTTTCAAATTATGTAACACTCGATCCATGTTCCCTATTTATAATATAAGGGTTGTTATCACCACCCTTAAGGGGTTGATGTGACAAAGTTGAGTTTTATGTCAAAACATGTCTCCCTCAATATTAAAATTCACGTGTTTCAGCGTTTCTTAAAAAAAATGTATCTGGACGCAAATCGGTCTGTTTCTTTTTCAATGCGTTATACCAAATTCGATGCATTTCATTAAAAAGACATATTTGCGGCTAAAAACATTTAAATGAAAATTCGCCACCACTTGCTGCGTCCAGACTTTTACCTAAAGGGAAATGTGTTAACCTATTTTGTATCGATAAATAAGTTTTCACCGACTCAGCTGATACGGTAAATGAAACCTTCTTAATCAAGTGCCCGCATACTTGTGCGTCTCACCTCCCAATTGCGTAACGACTTAATGAAATCTGCCCGTCAATTGAAGTAACCGATATATTCGAGGGGGCAAAGTCTCGTCTAAGAATATCGAGTGCAGATTTTGCACCCCTTGAGCCACGTGATACTTGGGGGGTGGTGCACGGGGGGCTTTGATAAAGAGAGGTTTAAGCCAGCTCGGGGGGCGTGCACGGAATCACAGATTACAGCAGAGAGACACTTTATTCATCAGGCCGGCGGCGCCAGGGGGTGGATCCGATGAGGATAAATCCAAGTCCCCTGATGAGGATTGTCCTTCCTCAAGGAGCGAAGAGAGGAGAGAAGTGGGCTCTCCTTTCGTCCCCGCTCTCTCGCTCATTCTGTTCGATTGAAGGACGGTGAACTATCGGCCGATTGAGATTGTGTTGCTGCAAATCAGGGCGGTAATGGATACTATCGCGTCGACAACGACAGTCTGGGGATTTATTGTTTCGCACGGTCTAAAGCTCGTGATCCACTAGCAAAAAGGATACTGAGTGTTAAGGGTTGTAGCGTGACTTGGCCGTAAGAAGATGCTGGCTGTGGTGGTTTAATTGATTCGATGATCGACGATATCAGCTCGAATAGTCTTGTTTCCGTTACATACATACCACATCTACAAAAACATGACCGAAGAAATGTGTGAAAGTTATCAGCTTGTATCATCTATAGCTACTGATTAAAATATAATTCGGTGACAGCTTGTGTTGCACACTATTCTGATTTAACCCCTTGAGGACACAATTAATTTCTTTTTAAAAAAGTCGGTTTTCCTTATAAAAACATTTATTATACTTATTTAATGTAAAGTAAATGACACACTTATTGGTTTGAAACGTTTTTTATCCTGCAGGATATGGTTTCCGTTAGTAACCACTGAGCACCTGCTCACTTAGTGTGGTACTTCACTGAGACCTCTCAGTATTACATCATTCCTCCTGAAGGGATTGGAAAAAATACTGGACGGACACATTAGGGGGAACATCTTACCCAAGAACCCCCTAAATACCCACCAGTATGCCTATCAAACTGGAAAATCAACTGAATTAGCGCTCAATAACCTCGTCGAGAAGATCACACACTCTCTGGAAAATGGAGAGGTTGCGGTGGCGGCATTTCTCGACATAGAAGGAGCATTTAATAATGCATTACCGATCTCCCTCTACGAGGCCACTATCGCTAGGGGGGTGGAACCTACCATCTGTGGCTGGATCGGAAACATGCTGCACAATCGGACCATTATTACCTCATTACGGGGAGAGGTGGTCAGTGTTAGGGCTGCGAGAGGGTGTCCTCAGGGGGGCGTTCTATCCCCCCTGTTGTGGTCCCTCTTTGTGGACGACCTGCTGGCTATCCTCGGACTCTGGGAGGTTGAGGTCCAGGCGTATGCGGATGATCTCGTCATAATGGTTAGAGGCAAATCTGAGGAGGAACTGTCTAGTACTCTTCAAGAAGTACTAAATGTAGTCAATGATTGGTGCCGTAGGGAACAGATGTCTGTGAACCCTCGCAAAACGATCATTGTCCCGTTCACCAGAAGAAGAAGGTTGGACAAATTAAAACCACCTAATCTTATGGGGGAAAACATTCCATTTTCGGACCAAGCAAAATATCTGGGAGTTATCCTAGATAAGAAGCTCAACTGGGACAGACAGTTAGAAAATGTTATCCGCAGGGCTAAGATGTCCCTGTGGACCTGCCGGAGAATCTGTGGGAACAACTGGGGAACAAACCCCCAACAGATGTACTGGCTCTATGTAGTGGTTATCAGACCTATGATAACATATGGAGCCATAGTTTGGTGGCCTAAGGTACTTCGTGGTACCGCGAGGGCCAAACTGGCTCATCTACAGAGACAAGCATGTCTGATGATAACGGGAGCGATAAGCACTGCACCATCAGTCGCTCTGGAGGTCCTCCTCAATATTCCCCCACTTCACATATGGTTGGAGAGGGTGGCGAGGTGGACAACGTACAGACTAATACAAACGGCAGATAACATGCCGAGGGAAGTCAGTCTGAGGGGGTTCGGACTCCTTGATGACAGTGATTGTCACAGGATTCTGTAAATGGTCTCGGACTTGATGCCTACAAAAATCAGCAGAGATCTGTCTTTCAAGACCGTCCTCCCGGAAAGGGAGGACTGGGTAGGAGCCGGCGCATATGGGGGCAGCACCGATGCTAGACTATCAGCTAGCCTCGGCAAGTACGCAACCATACACCAGGCAGAAGTTTATGCCATCGAGATGTGTGCAAGGGAAAGCTTAAAAGACCTATGCACAAACAAATCGATAAAGATATATGCAGATAGCCAAGCTGCAATAAAGGCTCTTGGTTCCTACCGGTGCAATTTAAAGACGGTATGGAGTTGTAAATCTGCCCTTAACGAATTGGGCAGCTGTAATGAGGTGTCGCTGGTCTGAATACCGGGTCACTCGGACCATGATGGCAACGTTGCGGCAGACGCGCTTGCCAGGAGTGGTGCCCAGTGTGACTTTGTCGGACCATAACCGGTGCTGGGAATAACATCTTGCACAGCAAAACGCACCTTAAAGACCTGGACAGATAGAAGGACAATTCAATATTGGCAAAATCTTCCAGGATTAGCTCACTCTAAGGCCTTCATAAATGGCCTGTCTGAGTCAAGGGCTAAGAAACTTCTAGAGTTGAACAGACAACAACTGAGTACTCTAGTCGGCCTGTATACAGGACACTGTCGCTTGCGGCATCACATGCACCGTATTGGGATCGGTCAGGAGACCGAGTGCCGGCTGTGTATGGAGAATGACGAAACAGCAGAGCACGTGCTGTGTTCCTGTCCGGCAGCGGATAGGACTAGACACCTGCTCTTTGACAAGGTAAAGCTTGCTCCAGAGGATCTGGATCAACTTTCGCCCGCAAAGGTTATCGACCTCTGTAGGAGGCTGGATTTGTTGGGCGAAATATAGACATTAGGCGTGAGCCACAATAGACCTTATGGTCGCGGTGGAGGGACCGATATGGACCACTCACAATCAAACCTAACCTAACCTAACCTAGTGTGGTACGCGGTGAAACAATTCCGGTCCTTGTTAAGACAGAGTCCCACATTACAAATGGAACATTTCCATGTGGTTCTGTGGACATCTTTTGAAGTGCTACAGTTAGCACACCTTAGTAAACTACAACGTTCTGGCAAATGTGCACATTTATCATATCGTACTTCTAATGGCACAATTTTTTTGAATTAATTTGAAGATGTCTTGGACGATTTACGGCCACGTTTCTCATTTTCAGGTGCGGCATCAATCAAACCAACAGCAACTGACAAACGAAATTGCTTAAGACTCATAGTTTTTGCTGGTGTTCTCTGCTGGAACAAAATGAAGGCGTTTACTATAACATGCGTCCCGAAAATACCAAAAAAATCTGTGCCACCATTTGTGCGATTTTCGGTCCATTTCATATAATGACTTGTACATGTCAAATTTATCGACATATCCCATATGTCGATTGTATTCTTTCACGAGTAGAGGGTAGTTTATTTTCTCTACCAAACCATTCTTCCTTTTTTTTTAGGCTGTTTCTACTATGGAAGGATTTTGGTAATTGCTCAACAACAGAACACTGCGTTTATCCATCCACTTCAAAGCGGCTACACCGTCCCTGGAAACATGCCAATCTGACTCTCCTAGTTTCAGAATTTTGTCTGCTTTGAAATCAGGTAGATTTGTTCCACCACGACGAACTGTCCCACAAGAGAAAATTCTATCTTAAAGCAGATTTTGCTGAAGCTGCACAGAGTTGAAAAAGTTGTAGAAATAAACTCTATGGTATTTACCAACTAAGCTTCTTGTCAGGTCTTTTACAACACGACTTACTAAGTTTTTTTCAACAGCATCACTACTTTTACCCGTATATATTTGAAATTGGCACTTATAATCGGTAGAATCGGCTCGTACCCAAACTTTATATCCACGTTTGGTCGGTTTCATCACAATGTACTGCCGGATGTTACTTCGTCCTTTGAATTTGATCATTGATTCATCGATTGATTGGTATTCACTTGGATGTAATGCTGCAGCGAAAGTCTCTGATAATTTCGTCAGTAGTGGCCTTACTTTGAACAACTTATCAAACCCCACTTCGTCTTTCTTGGGTTGCAAAGCATTATCATTCAGATGTAAGTTGGTAAGTAGCCATCTGTTCCTTGAAATGGCAGAACTTATATAGAAGTCTCTAATTTCTTCTCTGGATGACCAGTAATCTTGATAGCTAGGCCTCGTCTTCAAAGTCATGATCATATTACTCCGAGGAATCTCTTGATTTGGTCGTTATTAGTAGGTGCATACAAGTTAGTTTGATACACAATATGATTTATAAGGTCTTCTGGGAACAGATGAAGAAACATATCTTTTGGGCTCTTTACACTTTCTGGCACGTTAGGACCACTTTGTTTCGAAAATGTTTGTACTATAGTAGTGAACTGAGGATCGTTTGTCCAGGAAATTGAACCTCTACATAGTTTAGTACGTAGTGTGGACAATGGGATGTCATCATCAGGGTCATAGTCACTATCTTGTACATGTTTGTCTGATTCGTACCAGATTTCCAATTGATTCTATATCAAACAGTTCTTGGCTTGGGTGTGGCAGCTCTGCTTGATTTGAAAGTTCAGCTTCTTCGTCATCTACATCAGATGTGATAGATTCAATATCGCTGGGAATATCGTCTAAAATTGCCCAAATTTCTCTTTGAGACATTGCCTCTAAGTCTTCAAACGTCCACTTATCTTTACAACCTACAAAATAATAGCACATTAGCCCGGTGGTTATCACCAGTGACCACACATAATACATGTCATGCGAAGAAATTATAATCAGACACTGAGGCAATTACAGTAATAATGTGTTTGTATGATAATATTTCATAACTTACCAGACATTTTTCAGAATATTTTTCAATAAAAATCACAAAAACTGGTATAACACAAACTTAACCTGCACACATGAAAAACGCGCCGTAGATAATAACTAATTCCAGACGAATTGAAATTGAACAATTGAATAAATGCCACTAACAGTTACTGGTGTACATAGGCAACCCATGGCAGTCATTGGAAACCAGTTGGCATTGCTACAACCGATTTCATAGAAGGTGGTTTCTGTCACTAACCAGTTGTCCTCAAAGGGTTAAAATAGAAGTGTTGGCGTATATAATTGTTGACTCATTTAACGTTTTCCCATTTTTCTTTAAACTAACATTTTTACAAAATAATGATTTAACATATTCTTGTGGCAGAACTTGTTCAAGATAATACTGTGTCTAGAATGGGTCACGAAGAATAATTCTTCTAAATGTCAGGCCTCCTTGTTCTTTCTCCGTAAATTTAACGATTTCTGAAAAAACAATTGAAATCCAATTACACAGCTAATTTGCATAGTGTACAACTTTAGTTGAACTGTATTTTATGTAGTAGGCGGCTGATACACATTTTTAATGATAATCTAATTGTTGATATTTAGGTGTCAGTTATTACCATTTAGTAGTAATACTGTGATCATTTTCAGAATATGATATTCGGCCTAGGCGTACCTCAGTTTTGGCCTTCTCGATCGCCCGAATTAAATCCTTTAGATTTTTTTTACTTGAGGCCATTTAAAAACTTTGGTCTTCATAACTTCCATTCAAAACTTAGAAGACTTAAAACACCGCATTATTGAATCGTGTAGGGTCATCCATTATATATATATATATATATATATATATATATATATATATATATATATATATATATATATATATATGTATGTATGTATGTATGTATGTATGTATGTATCCAACCGATAACTCAAAAAATAGTAAACCGATTTCGATGAAACTTGGCAAGTGCCTTTCTTTTATTAATAGCTTGGATGAGTTCGTTAGCCAAGAAAATCTGACAAGGTTTTCTCGGAAAATTTTGAGTTTTCTTTCGTAAAAATTTTTTTCTCCAAAAATTACAAAGATATTTTAATGGAATTTTGTGTATATGTTGTCTTGGATAAGGTCTTACTACGTGCCAAAATTCAACTTTCTAGGTTTATAGAAAATTGAATTATTCAAATTTTGAGTTTTTTTTTTTGAAAAATTTTTTTTAATGAGATATGGTAAGTGTGTTTCCTTGGTAAAGGTTTTACTATATACCAAAATTCAACTTTCTAAGTTTATAGAAAGTTGAGTTATTCAAATTTGAAGCATTTAAAAAAATTCACTACCATAACGCACTTGCTGCGTCCCGAACTTTTTTATAATTTATATTATTAATTTTAAATCCATAGATGGTTTCCAATAATTATTTCTTTATTTTGATATCAAACTCATATCTTGAACAAAACATGCGTGTCAACCCACGCAAAACTATGCTATGTAATTTAATCTAAATAATTTTTTCTTCAGAAATCGTTAGTGAATTTTCGTAGAAAAAAATCTTCCAATGAGCGCGAACTAGTCCCGCTAGAATACATACCCAGTGTCAGTTTCAATTTATATATATATATATATATATATATATATATATATATATATATATATTTATTTATTTATTTATTTATATATATATATATATATATATATATATATATATATATATATATATATATATATATATATATATATATATATATATATATATATATGGTGTGTGTGTGTTTGTTTGTGTGGGTATCACATCGACAACTCAAAAAATAATGGGCTGATTCGATCAAATTTGTTGAATGCGTTCCTTTTGCTTGTGGTTTGGACAAGTTCGTTAGGCAGGAGAATTGGACGAGCTTTTCAGGGAAAATGTGTTTTCTTTCGGAAAATTTTTGTATCTCCGAAAATATCAAAGCTATGGCAACCAAATTTGGTTTATATTATAATAGGTATTCTATATACCAAAATTTAAATCTCTAGATTAAAAGAAAAAAAGATATAAGCATTTAAAGAAAAAAAATGGGTGTCATTGATGACCAGAGAAACTTACAAAACCAAAATCTTTTGTGTCGATAACAAAATCTATTGCATATTAAAAAGATTAAGTTTTTTGGTGCAAAAATGTTAAGAAGTATCAGAAAAATTAGTTCGAAAATTTTATAGTATTTATTCTTAAAACGCCAAAGCCGCGATTTTAAACGCCAAAATTCGCAACTTTTAGGCAAAGAACCTGATACGAATACGGATTATGTAGAGAAAATGTGACAGGAAGTGTATTTTACAAAACCTTAAGTTTCAGCTTCAACCGTCATTGTCTTTCTTTTTTAAATATATTTGCAGAAAATTAATTTCAAATAGATCCCTTCTATGATGTTTTGGCAGTAATTTTGGTTTATAGAGTTTATTGTTAAATCGTCTTTAATTTTTTTAGAATTTTCGTATAAAAAATCGCCATTGAGGAGACTGCGACTTTTTAATTTTCAAAAGATTTCTTTAAACGGCTGCGAACTAGGCCCCCGAGAACACATATCCCGTGTTAGATTCAGTTTTATCTGTTTACGTATATACAGGGTGACGCATTTCTACTGTAAAGCTCAATATATCCATTATTACAGAATATACGAGAAAAAATTGTATACGTTACTTATAGGGTGTCTTCAGCTGCAGCTCATAAAATATTTTTACAATCACAGGGTGGCCCATAAGTCGTTGGTGATACAAAGTTTCCTTTTTGTGTTTAATTGAACACGCCTTATATTATTGCATTTTTGCATTTTCGTTTAAAAATATAACGCATGTTTGTACACAATTATGGACACAGCAAGTGCCTTATGGTAGCCCATTTTCTATTTACCTAAGGTTCCTTGGTTAGGGAGCCAGTTTTTGCGCCAACATATTAAGTTTTTTTTGTTGTTGAAATATGGTACATTGTTTTTACTATATAGGTTATACTGGTAACCAAATTTGTGCCTGATTGCATTAAAAAAAGACATATTTGGTACATTGTGAGATGTATGACAGGGTCTCCATCATGGTGTGGAACCAGGCAGTATGTTGTCACGACAGCTTCAGTTAACACAAAATGTTATAAATAGAGACTGTGTACAACCAACCAGTCCTAGCTCATTCCCTTTCCTAAAACCGGGACAATGTATGTAAGGCTAGATGTATTTTCACCATATTTGGTATTAAAACATTTTCATGAAAATCCACAACCATAACGCACCTCCTGCACCCAGGCTTTATTTAAATGGCGAACTAGCTGCAAGAAAAAAGTTTCGTGTGAAACAAGTTCCAGGGGTGGCTTTTTCTGCCACTTACAACCTTACGGGAAAACGAAAAAATTGTTCACTGAGTGTCTTCTGCATGGCAGACATCATCGGCTTCATTTAATTTGTCACTTCTTCCATATCTAAGAAAAAAATAAAAACAACTTTTTTGGCGCCCCCTGTAAGCGTCGTATCTTCACAGCATAGGGGTGTATGGATTTTTTTATGTAAAAGACCCCCCTTTAATTTTCAACAAGGAATCACCCCCTGAATTTTTTCGCTCTTATTTGTTTACACCCTGTATACATTTTATTTAGGAACTTTAGGCATAAAACACAAACTTACTTCATTCACACGTTGATTTACCCCATATATCCCGTACTTTATAATAACTATATAATTTATAACGTTTCATACAATATTCGCAAATCATATAATCAAAACTTGCACATAGACTTTCCATCCGTCTTACTAACCAACCGCTTGTCACGAGGCTAGTGAATCGTGTAAGTAGACACGATGAAAAACTTCTCACCTTTAAACTCTGCGTAGTTTGTTCGGTGTCTGCGGAACCGCCTGGTAAAAAATGGTCCAGATTATTCCCCGAGGTGATCCAGGACTATTAATCAAAAATGGCCGTTGTTCTTCTCCACCCTCTCATATATATATGTATATATATATATATATATATATATATATATATATATATATATATATATATATATATATATATATATATATATATATATATATATATATAATAGCTCTTCACCTCTGTTTGATCTCGTTTCATTGTGTAATTTTAAGCGGTTTAATTATGTTACCAATGTAAACCATAGAATACTTGATCTTGTTCTGTGTAATGAAGAGATTATTGAGAGCTTATTACACTGTTGTTGTCCTCTCGTAGATGAGGACGTTCACCTCCCAGCTGTTGAATTCGTGCTCTCTATGAAAACCATACATTGTTTAGAGAGGCCTGATAATAGGGCTTTTAATTTTTAAAAACAAATTACCCTATGATAAATCATATTCTGAAAGATGTTCCTTGGCGTGCCGTGATGCGAGGTTTTCAGGTTGATCGTATCGTTGAAGCGTTATACTCTGTTATCTTTGATTGCATTAAATATCATGTCCCAATGATGCGAATAAGATAAGAAAAAATATCCTCCATATTTTTTTCCATCAACAATTAAGAGTATCAAAGAAAATAATAAGTATCACAAAAAGTGGACACTTTATAAAAACACGGCCGATTATAGTTCCTTTAAAATTTTACGGGTTCGTTGCAAGCGGCAAATCTCTAATGATCACGACCACTATATTAGACTGACTGAGAACTCAATTGCTTCGGACTCCAACTAAATCATAAAATTTAATGTAATAATGGAGTGAAGAAAAAATCATCTCAGGTCAGAAGCTCGATTGGTATTGTCAAGATTACTTTAAAATAAAAGTATTGACTAATACATTAAGATGGAAAAGAGATGGAGAAAATTCTATTATTTGGTATGTCAAAATTGGAAGTGATTGAAGTTTTAGAAGAAAGGTGTCAAAAAAATTTTGGAATATTCTTATTAAATTATGTCATTAGATACTATACAAGTCCTAGGACTTTCTTGTACTGACATATGTATAATTTTCAGGAAATAAATAATAATAATAATAAATAAATATCTCATGAAAGAAAAGAAATCAAGGCATACCATCCACGATGACATTAGATGAAGTTTCTGTTTCGCGATCTTTTTGCACACTTTTTTAGAAGCGTTTATGAAAATGGAGATGATGCGCCGTATACAGATGATACAAATGTAGGTATTGATTCGCGCTCTCTTTCCAGCATTTATATTACTGCAGATGAGATACTGGATTCTTTGGCAAGGCTTAATGACAAAAAGGATACTGAACCTGACAGATTGTTGCCATATTTTGTAAAGAGATGTGGCGATTCTCTGTTAGATGTTGATTTTTCACAGATCTCTGCATTCTGGAATTTATCCTATAAAAATGGAAGACTGCCTCGGATATTCCTATACATAAGGGCGGTCCTAGGAAATGTATTTAAAATTATCGCCTGATCAGTATCTTGGATGTATTTGGAAAATTGTTTGAATCCCTGGTATATGTAAAGCTTTTTGAATTTGTCAAACATAAAATGATTCTAGAGCAATATGGTTTTTATAGAGGCAGATCGGTTGACACCAACTTAACTTCAAATACAGAATTTCTATTAAGATCTTTAGAAATAGAAAAGCAGGTGGATGCTGTGTACACGCATTTTTCCAAGGCCTTTGGTAAAATTAATCATAGCTTTATGTTGAGAAAGCTGGAGGGGATCGGTGTGCATTGAGTTCTCTTGCGTAGGGTCAGTTCGTATATTAGAAATAGATCTCAGTTTATATCCGTATTAGGTTATGAATCTATCCCTTACGAATTACCATCAGGTATGCCTCAAGGATCCCACCTTGAGCCACTGTTATTTCTGGCATACGTTAATGATATACATACTTACCTTCAATTCTGTAAATTTTTGATGTATACCGACGACCTCAAATTATTTATTCCCATTAATTGTGAACAAGACTGTTTGCGTTTACAGGCCGACCTTAACAACTTGACTAATTATTGTAGCATAAATAAGATTTACCTTAATTTAGGTAAGTGTAGTGTTATAACTTTTACTCGTGGGAAACTATGGCATGAGTTTCCGTATCTCTTAGATCATAATATTATCACACGGGTCACTTATGTAAAATATTAAGACGTTACCTTTGACAGCAAGCTACTATTCTACAGCCATATTGACAATCTTGCTATGCTACTGACAGTTATCGGATGCTGGGGCTTATCATGCGGCAGGGTGCAGTTTTTCACAATAAAAAATGTTTTACCTCATTATACAATGCGTATGTTGCCAGCAATTGAAAATTTGCCTCTTCTGTTTGGAATCCCCAGTATCTTATTTATAAGGAGCGCCTAGAAAAGATAACAAAATATATTTAAGGTTTTTGTGCTTTAAACGTAAGTTAGAATTTAATAATGATTGCAAAATTATGCGATACTTTTCTGAAATTCTATCACTGGAAGAAGGCCGGCTTGTCTCAGATTGCCTTTTCCTTTTTAAAATAGTAAACGGTTTAATAGACTCTCCAGAACTTCTAAGTCAGATACGTTTCAATGTACCAAACCGACTCCTCCGGGTGGCTGAACCTTTTTCCTTGTCCTTTAGCAGAACTAACGCTGCTCTAAATTCGCCGCTGTCAAGAATGTTGAGAGCGGGTAATGAGTTCTCGGCCATCGACATGTTCAGTGGCTCATTGGTCGGGTATAAAAAAGCTCTTAATGTCCAACTATTGTTGTTGTCTTGATTCTTGTTTCCCTCCATATTATATGTGTGTGCACAAGTATGTGCATATATTAGTATGTGATTGTATTTATAACTTGAATGAAAGATTGTTTTGATTTGTTTTTAGAATAATGCATGATATTTTTGTGATCAGTGCTGTATTTGTATTTATATACTCTGTATGTGATCCTGTTTGGGAGAAACCCCATTGGTATTCAAACAAACAAATATATATATATATATATATATATATATATATATATATATATATATATATATATATATATATATATATATATATATATATGTGTGTGTGTGTGTATATATATATATGTATTACCACAAACACATAGGCGTGAATCAACATATTAACATGTAAGATACTTATGCCCTTCCGGTTAATATCGTAACGATAATGATCCCAATTACAACGCGGTTCAAAAGTCTACCCTGTCTCCCTCTTTACGGAAGGTTTGAGCATCGCATTAAGTCCTTGTTACGAGGAGATTATACGCACAGCGGCATTTATTATCATAATGTATAAGGTAGATGTTGTAGATGGACGATTTTAGACCATGATTGGGGGCTTTTATTTTACTTAGTACCTTACGCAACCGGTAATTTTGCTTGGATAACATGCCGAACTCACGGTTTATCTTTTTTACTGTAAATGTAGAATAATATGTCATTCATTTTTCAGAAGAGTAACCCTGCATTTTCGTGACTTAATTACAGTTATTTTAAATTTATACTGTGTAGCTAGCGATCTATGTTGATCACCAATAAGTACACTTCAGAGAACACAATTAAGCAGAACACATTTCTAACATTGTTGGTATTGTTAAAAATTGAAGCTGGGACATAAACTGGTTCACCGATCTAGCGTCGCCATTTGTTGCGCAAACCACGGTTATGGATACGTAAACTTCGGTCGCTCAGTCGTTTAGACTAGGTACTGAATAATAGTAATAATAATAATAATGAATAATAAAAATAAAAAATAAACTGAATACCAGCAGACAGGAATTTGAATATGAAATTACTACCACTATTACTACCACTGATCCCTACTGGGGATCCTGAGGGTGTATGGCCTAGTCAACCTAATATCATCCTCGGCATCCCGCACCTTTATGACGGAAATCGGAATTTCCTTTTCCACCTCCTTGGCGACTCTTGCATGCCCTATTACTGCTCCCTCTCCGCACCAGTTTCCTGCGTCTCGCATTATGTGATGCGACGCCATCGCCTCCCTCCTGACACAGATGGGAAGCGGTGGCAGCATTAACAGGACCTCTAGCGCGGCTGAGTGTGTCGTCCTCATAGCTTCCTGCTGGTAATTTGGTTCACACCGCACCACCAGACCAACGCCCCATAGAGGATTCTCGGCCTGACGATCGCAGTGTAGATTCAGTGAAGGATCCGAGGATTAACTCCCCAGGTCCTCCCTATCACTCGACGCAGCTGCCAGAGGGTCGCTACTCCCTTCCTCACAACCGGTTCTATTTGCGACCCCCACCTTAGTTTGCAGTCTAGGATCACCCCCAGATATTTGACCTCCCGCCCTAATGCTAACGGTTTTCCAAACATCACGGGCGCCCTAAACCCCTCTACCTTCCTCTTCTTGGTAAATAGGATCATCTCCGTCTTCGCAGGGTTTACGGAGAGTCCCAGCTCACCACACCACCTTTCGATTATGCTACAGGCAGCTTACATGCACTCACAGACGACGCCGAGGAATTTTCCGGTGACTAAGACCAGCCCATCATCAGCGTACGCCTGGGCGTAGAAGCCGTTCTCGGAGAGCCGCTTTAATAGGCCGTCTAGACACCATAGATGGGGCGACAGGCAGCTGCCCTGAGGGCAGCCGCCCGTCACCCCGACGTCCAGCCCCCGGCCCCCCAAGGTCAGCAAAATTCTCCTGTCCTCCAGCATGCTGGCCACCCACCTTATTAGGGACCTCGGCGTTCCCCTATCCTGTAGGGCGGTACAAACCACATCCGTCCTTGCCTTATCAAAGGCCCCCTCCACATCGAAGAACACAGCTAATGTGCTCTCCCCGTAGTGTAGGGCCCTTTCCACCTTCCGGTTCACAGCATGGAGCGCCTTTTCCGTCGACTTTCCCCGCTGGTACGCGTGCTAACCTTTATGGGAGGGGTGATCCTTTAGCATCTCTCCCAACATAAACCTATCCACTATAGTTTCTAATGCCTTAAGCAGGAATGATGTAAGGCTGATTAGCCTGTACGCCTTGGCCAGCGTGTAGTCCTCCCTGTCCGCCTTGGGAATGAAGACCCCCCCTAACCCGGCGCCAGGCCTTTGGGACGTAGCCCCACGCCAGGCTGGCCTGGAATACCTCCCTTATGTTGGGAAGCAGTGTATCCAGGCCCTTCTGGAGCAGTGCCGGAAAAATCCCATCACAGCCTGCGGACTTGAAAGGAGCGAACTCGTATCAAATGCCTTAGTCAACTCTATGAATATTCCCAGAGGAATCTCTCTGTTCTCAAGACAATTTAACAATGAAAGCGCAAAACTGCACAAGGCTGTCTTAACAGATTTGCCTCAGGAATATCTATGCTGAGCATTGCAGTTTCAAATATTTTTGAAAAACCTGGTAAAACACTAATCGGTCTATAAATTTTGATAATCACGTCGTTTATAAGACATCAGTACTAGCGCCACCCCAAGCTGATCCGGGAAGATCTCCTATGACAAAAAATTGTTTATAACGTAGCTCAATCACTAACATGTCTGAAGTATACAAGCCTTGATTATTACAGCGAGGATTATATCGTCTTTAGAGCCGCTCAATAGTCATTTGAACTTAAGACTTGTCAACAATAACCGGTTAGCCGATTTACCGGCGAAATTCTAATATTAAACCCGACGTTAGGAATTTACAAATCATTTTGGTCCTTCGAGCCGGATTAATCTGATCCAATCACCTGTTATTAGTAGATTGCTAGGCACAAGTTATCCCCATATTCAAAATAAGATAGTGGTGTTCTAGTTAAAATTAAAAATTTGTCATTTCCGGTTAAACCGCAAGCTGCATCATTTTGAGCATATGTTAAGATTTGCTCCAAACCCCCGGTATATATTCTTAGCTGATCTCGAGTGTTGTAGATATTTACAATGAGTCGTACATATTCTTGTCTTTGTTTATCTTGTATATATGTTATTGCTGTGGCTCCAGGCTGACAAATGTTATTAAGCATTAAAAATGCTGTATAACTGTATTTAATATTATTTATAAACGTCAGCATGTCTGGGGTTTGACATGATTAAAAGAAATAAGAATTAACGGATTTTTTCTACCACACAATGTTTTTTTTAACCTTACGCGTTTCAGTTGAACCATCTTGAGGAGTTAAAGACCTAGAATATAAAAATATGGTTGTCAGAAAGTATGTTTCTAATAGGTTTTATATGCGAGCATTACACAAGCTAGCAAACAAACTAGTAGCTGCAGAAAGAGCAAAGGTCCAACAAAAGCTAATGTCTAACATCAAAACTAGTCCCGAACAGTCATGCCAAATAAACTGACGGAGTGTCAGGAGTTGAAACAGCATTTTTTGCACATTAAAACAAAACAAGTCTCACAATGATAACACTCGAAAGTAGTTAAGTGTGTGTTTTTGTTTCTTTAACGTCGGTCTATTTCCGCGACTATGGCTAACCACGACGCCAGTGAACAGTTTCACCACATTATTCTGAAAATTTTGCCGAACCCCTACCTTTCTGTAAGGAGAGTAGGGATCTTTAACGTGCCCAACATTGCATGGAGACTGGACCGACGGATTTAGGCCCCCTCCGAAGGGCGGAACATGCAGCCATTTAGCTTGCTCAAATACAATGCCACACAATGCCTTCGGTTGATGTTAATGTTACAGTATGTACCGAAAAAGTGAAAGTAGAACCCTGACATCGAACTAGGTACCCTTCAGTTCAGAGGGTCGCGTTCTTACAACTGAACCACCGTTCTGAGTCCATACAAGTTAAAAGTCAATTAACCAACTAACTAAAAGCAAAGCGACAAGCACAACATAAAATGCCAAGCAGGCGGAACAGTTGAGCAAAACCCCCTGAAAACATCTGAACAAGCTAAATTCAGAAAGAAATGAAAAGAAAGGGGCCTATCTGGCAATCAATACTTACTATCTGTGCGGTTTAGGTGAACCGAAACGCCTAGGGTTTAAAAATAAAAGTTTGCCTGGTACAAAAAAGTCTAATTATAATTCCTTTTAATCAAACTATATTTAAGACTGCTTTCTGTTTTAACGTTGGGTTTTTAAAAGTCTCTTTACGAAAGATGAAGTAAAATAAACCATGTTATAAAGTATAATGTCGGTTGCTTGAGAATTGAAGCTGAAAATGTTTATTTTCAAACGATGAATTGCATTTAACAGAAACAGAATATCATCCATAGCAAAATAAAGTTAATAATAACATTCAGACGGTTCTTTCATAAAATTCCTCCCCTTCAGCTCTTAAAACACCACTGTATTTTCTACTAGCATTTATAAAAGGAGAACAAGACGTTCTTACAGGCATTTCCAGGAGTGAAAAGTTCTCAAATGATTTCAATAAGACCGATTTAAAGTTCATTGTTGGAAGAAAAGCGCGGAATCTCCATTGTAAGCAGATGGAAGATTGGAGGGGAGGGGGGGTTGATTCCAGAGGCGACTTGTTTTGTTTATTGCATCGTGCTCGTCTTCACAGCAGAACAAATGACAATAGCAACTGAGGACAAATGACAATAGCTACCGAACCGTAAAGGATTAGCTCACCATCTTAGTGGGAGGAATTATAATACATCATGAAAAATGTGTTCCCGATCTGATACCGTCGCCTCTACTCTCTCTTTCTCCTTCATGGGAGAAGTGAAGAGTGAGATCGTGACAGGCCTACTGCGATTGATTGCGTTTTGTTTCTTTCGGCAAAGTAAACACAAGACAAATAACGTTCCGTCGAACTGGAGAAGATTGGAGCTTAAATATACGAAACATTAAATTTCCAATTGTAAATAAAACACAATACGATCGAAAGAGAGAAATTTTAGCAACATAAATTTGTAGACTGGACACAAAAATTGTACAAGTTTCTTGCAGTAATTTGACAAATTTCCTTACACGTTTATTTGTTGGAGACGTCATTAAAATAAAGTCTTAATTATAATATTTTCATCTCCCTGGCCGACGTTGTCGTCGTTTCATTGTGATTTTCTTCAGAGTGTTCTATGTCTGGTGGCGAATTAGATTTTTTTGATTGATTTGATTTGATTACCAAGAATCTCTTCTGACACCATCATCAAATCGCGAGTCAGCATTGAAACATTTTTTTCTGTTACTCTTTTTGTTAGAGCCGCTAGGATCAGCTGTAGCAAAGCATGTACGGGACGTCTTCATCGGTCTATAAATTGTTAAAATCATTTTCTTCCTCATCTGAATCGGTTTCGAGAATCAAATTTTAAAATTTATTTGAGTTTGAAGGATACATTCTAGCTTTTTTGAAGCGACCTTCGATATTTTCCGATACTGTTAGCACAACTTTTTCAATTGCGTGCTTTAACATACGTCGGAATTCAGACTTTGGACGAACTCTGTATATTGAGGATTTCCAGTCGTCTAGAACATTTCGCTACGCAATCTTAAGTTGCCTGAAGAAAACCACATCAAGTGTTATGTTTGGGGGCAACAAGATAAACCTCATATTATGCAGCGAACATTCTTTGATAACATGAGATGACGAATGACCAGACAAATTGCCGCGTACAATAATTTTCTCTCTCAATACAATTTTCTAAATGATGGCAACAAATATTCACAAACTAGTCCTCAAACATGACTCGAACCATCTACTCGCCATGCGCCAGGAATGCTAGTAGTAGTAGTAGCTGTGGTGGGGAGGCCAACGTCAAGCAAGTAGGCCACAATGGGCCCTTTTTTCCAAACCCAGCAACCATGCTCTACTCTTCCTCAGTTCCGTCGCCAAACCGCCTCGACCTCGAGATGAAGGCCGTGACGGTCTTTAATTGGACGGTACTTACCTAATTCCTCTGCACAGTCTTCGATCCAAACAATTCAGCTCGAAGACTCCCAAAAGCCTCGCATTCGCACAGGTAGTGGTAGGACGTTTCTTCATCCTCGCCGCATTCCTGGCAAATGGGATCCCTCTCTACGCCTATCAAGGTGTCCTCTAAGGGCGCAGTGGTCTGTTAGCACCCCAAGGATGGGGCGAAGCGTAGGTCGACTCCTTCCGAGTAGCCAGGCAGCTTTATCTCTGTCCGGCCCCTCCACGAAGTCCCTCGCCTGCCTGCAGCCACCAACCGACCCCCAGTGCCTCTCCATTGCTTCCTCTGTCCACCTGTCTAAGGCGACAGAGACCGTCTTCCTACTTATGCCTATCGTAGGGTCGGGGCCACAGAACGGTCGCCGGGAACCGAGCATTGCGAGATTATTCGCCACCTCATTCCCCGCTACGCCACAGTGTCCCGGAACCCACACTAGTTGTACCTCCTTTGTCTTGGCTAGTCCTTTGAGGGCGTCAGCGGATTCCTGAACCAGTGTTGACCTGATTCTGGCCGCGCAGACTGCCCGGAGGACTGCGACAGTAATACTACCCTCAACCCAGGTAAAATCAATATGCTTAGCTTTGTAAACAGCATAAGGTGTCAGTAACATCAGCAGTAGCCGCTACCGTGGTGCTTATACTGGTTGTAGACGTACCTTCTACCGAATCACTTTTATTTGCCCCGGATCGTCTTTAAAATTGGTCTCATCATAATCAGTTATGGTTGACGGAAGAATTGCTTTTGGAGATTGTGCCAAGTTGTCTAATTAAGTTCTAAAAGTGTCCCTTTTAACTGCTGCCCATGATCTTTGATGTTTTCAATAAGTCTAACTGATAACCTGTTGATTTCGTTGTAAATTAACACCTTGCCCATTTTCAGCCAATCGTTTCTCCACTTTTTGGCATTATTTAAGTAATTTTACTCAAAATGAGTTCTGGTTCTCAAGGCGTAATCACACATTTCCCCACATTCAAATAGAAACTGTTGGCGGATTACCACATCTTACGGTGGTTCGCATAAAGTAAGCACAAGATAGTGTGAAAACCATCTCCCACGTCATTTACTAAGATATAAAAAAACAGAGGACTAAGCACTGAGCCCTGTGGTATCCCAGATGCCACCAAGCTTTTTCTAAACTGAAAATTGCTGCAGGAGACGTACTGCTCTCTCCCGGTTAAGTAGGACCAAAATACCGAATGATGCTAGAAGTACTTTGTGTAGCAACAAATCATGATACAGCGGGTCAAAGGCCTTTGAAAAAGTCATATATAGAATATCACAGCTATTTGTTTGCCTCTATCTAAACTGTCGGCAAAAAACTGAGCAAAACAAAATAAGTTAGTCGTCGTTACCCGCCATTAAACCATGCTGATAAGGTGAGATAAGAGCTTTCGCGTGGTTGTAAATACGCCCGTGCAGTAGCATTTTGAATGACTGCAAAATTGCAAACGATGAGATCACCTGTCTGTAGTTATCCACAAAACTACGATCCCCACTTCTGAAAACGGTACAGCACATCGACAGGTTCCATCTGAATTGGAAAACACACTGCCGTACGCAAAGACTGAATAGCGGCAACGCAAGGATCGACTTGCGTCTAGCCGGACCGTTCAACTTTCCAACCCGCAATCCCGAAAGTATCCGAAGTCTGCCGATAATATTCCAATAATTAAAAACATTTTTATGAAAACCCACTACCATAACGCACTTGCTGCGTCCAGACTTGTTAGAATTTTAACTTTTATAGAGACGAAGTTTATGATTTTATTAAATTTTCAATGTTTAAAAAAGTTTGAAATTAATTATTTACATAATCATCATCATCAATCAGCCCTCTGCGTCCACTGCTGGACATAGGCCTCCCCTAGTTGAGTCCATTATTTTCTGTCTTGAGCGCTACGAATCCAGTTTTTTGTAATTTTTGTAATGTCGTCTGTCCAGCGAGTTGGTGGTCTTCCTCTGTCTCTTTTATCGGATCTGGGTCTCCATTCAAGTAATCGTTTTGTCCACCTGTCATATTGCATGCGAGCCACATGTCCCGTCCACTTCCATTTGAGTTTTGCCACATGTACGACCACATCAGTCACGCCTGTTCTTCTGCGTAATTCTTCATTTCTAATGTGGTCACGTAACGAAATGCCAAGCATCGATCTCTCAATTTTGCGCTGTGTTACTTTTAGTTTCTTAGCAGAAGCGTTGGTAAGGGTTAGTGTTTCGGCGCCGTAGGTCATAACCGGTAGAACACATTGGTTGAAAACTTTTCTTTTCAAGCATATTGGAAGGTCGCCTCTGGAATCGTCTCCAAGTTTGCCGTAAGCCGCCCAGAAGAGTATAACTCTTGTTTATCTCGCATGTTTGGTTGGCTTTGGATATGCTTATCTCGTGGCCCAAATATGTGTATTTATCAACCCATTCCAGCTCAGAGTTTTCAATAATTAGGTTGTTACTAGGGACGAGGTTTGTCATAAATTTTGTTTTTCCGATGTTAATTTTTAGACCTACTGTTGCACTGGCCTCCTGAAGTTCCTGTAGCATCACTCTAATATCTTCCAAGTTGTCGGCCAGTAAGACAATGTCGTCTGCAAACCGTAAGTTTGACAGGCTTTGGCCGTCTATTCTTAGACCTTTTTGGTCCCAATCTAGATTGAACATATAATCCAGGACGGTGATAAACAGTTTTGGAGACATCCTATCTCTTTGGCGTACTCCTCTCCCAATTTTTATAGGATTCATGTTTTCATGTAGTTTTACCACAAGAGTAGCATTTTTATATATATTGTAAATCAGTTTGGTGTAGCGATAGTCAATAGGGCATGCTTCTAGGGACTGCAACACTGCGTCCATCTCCACAGTGTCGAAAGCCTTATGGAAGTCCACAAAAGCAAGGACAAGAGGTCTTCCATATTCGATGGTCTTTTCAATCACTGTTTTGACGCTTTAGAGATGATCATTTGTTCCAAACCCATTTAGAAAACCGGCTTGTTCCACTGGCTGGACAAAGTCCAACTTCTTTTCAAGTCGTGTGCTAATTATTCTAGTAAATAATTTGTAGAGGTGGGAAAGTAGACTTATCAGCCTGTAATTTTCGAGGTTCGAGATGTCTCCCTTCTTGTGGACCAGTATTATTACGATGGTGTTGTGCCACCTTTCTGGTATCGTACTATTGAAGAGACAAATGTAAAGACATTTGATTTTTTGGAGCAAGCAAGGACCACCAATCTTTATCGCATCGGAAACCACGCAGTCTTCTCCGGGCGATTTTTGATTTTTCATCTTTTTTAGGACTAGTTTAATCTCATCTAGTGATATTTCCATCAGTATTTCCGAGCCTTGGTTAACCACACCTTTTTTTACGGATTATTATGTCAGATTCTGGATGTAGATTTATATCACTTTTGCTTTTATATAGCATTCCATAAAACCCTTCCACTATATTTAGAATATCTTTCCTGTTGGTCGATGTGTGCCCTTGTGCATTTTTAAGTTTTATTATTTGTCTCTTTCTATTGTCAAGCTTTCTACGTAGAATTTCATACCCTTGTTGTTCTCTATGGTATCTTTGATTTGGTTGTGTCTAGAAGCTCTTACGTCGCGTCGGGTGCATTTTGAAATTTGTCTATTTATTTCTCTTAATTCTCCTTCAGATGCATAGCTTTTGGTCCTCATATCCCTTCTTTTTTTCTATGAGCAGTTTGGTCTCCTTGCTTAGATTTTCATATTTCCTATTTACATAATACAACGTATGATACTTAAATGTAACTAAGACTCACGTTTATAATGTTTACATACTTATTAACGTTTCCATTAAATTTGGCGCCATTGTAATATTATAGGCAGTCTTCGTATACTTTCGGGATTGCGGTTTGAAAAGTTGAACGTTCCGGCTAGACACAAGTCAAGGATCGCAGCACAGCAGCAGAAACCCCCAAAATGAATGATGGTGTACCATCGGGATCAGATGTCAATGCAGCCCTAAACCGCTTCAAAAACATCACAATATCAACTGCAAATCTCTGAATGCGTTAAAGGAAGGATATCTATTACTTTGAACAATTACAGTTATTAATTTAATTTTACTTTAACGTGTGACATAGTTTCATACAATTTACTTATAACGATTTGATTTATCTCGAGAAGTATTCCACGGAAAAGAGCCCGTGGACATCTTGTATTTGCATAAGAATTATTTTTCGAGAGGTTTGTTAGTTTAGAATAGGTGTAATATCGGGAAGGCCTGGGCACAAGCTGTATTCCTCGTGAAACACATTTCTCATTTTCATCCATTACAATTCGCTCAAATATTCAAATTCTTCTCGTAAAGTTTAAAGATGAATTGGTAAAAGGTGTACATTTTCAATAATGATTGACATTTTTCGTGTGTTCCAATATCAATAATTTTTTTGACGCGACTGTGCTGCCCTTCGAACGCGGTCGTATTCGAAACGGGCATTATTTACAAGTCTGTCCAAGATAAAGCATCGAGAGACGAATGTTGAATTTGACTGACATCTACAGTGCGGTTGAATAATTTATTAGCGAATGGTGCGCCCCACCTATCAATCAGCCAGTTAATTTGAAAACTTTCAATGTAATGGCAACCACACGGGGCCTCAGCATAAGCACTCTGCACTTATAAAATCCATAAATATATTTCCCAATGCTTAACCCACTTTTTTTTATCTTTGGGGTTTTAGCGAATCTAACATTACTACCAGAGTATGAAAGTCAGGACTTCTCTGATAGTATTTTTTTAAATGAAGATTCGCTTAAATAGGAAAATTTAAAGTAATTAAAGTCATGTTAATGCAAAAAAACCTCTAATAGCACATACAAGATCGTACCAAAATAAAAACCCAACAAACCTTACTTTAATATCTCTTATATTTTTACCGAAATTTCATAAAAGAATATGAAGTTTATCCCGACTTTTGAAAAAATGTCTTTAAATGGCGCAAAATGGCCATTGGAACCGATATCCACGGCCAGGTCAGGTCAGCCATGCATCATATTTCGATTTAAAAAAATGCAAAAATGCAATAATATAAGGGATGTTTGGAAAAAAAATTAGGTATCACCAACGACTTATGGGCCACCCTGTTATTGTTAAAATAATGTTATAAGATGCAGCTCAAGGCACCCTCTAATTAACGTATACCATTTTTTGTCTCGTATCCTGTATAATAACAAATGAGTTTTGTCGTAGAATTGGGTCACCTGTATATATGTAAACAGATAAAAACTGAAACTGAACCCGCATATGGCTTTTAGCGGCCCTAGTTTGCACTCATTTAATGACATATTTTTAAAATTCAAAAGTCGCGGTCACCTCATTAACGAATTTTTTCTACGAAAATTAGCTAAAAATTATAGATAATTAAACAAGAGTTGTGGAGCCTAGCCAAAATAATAGTATGACTGAGACGGTCAATAACCTTTGGCAGATCAATATATTTAAACCAAGAGCTGCGGAAATAAACTATGCTGTTGAGACCAAATTTGTGACTGTAAGCCACTCAGCAGCAAACCTATGTTTGTTTTTTATGTTTAAAGATTTATATATATATATATATATATATATATATATATATATATATATATATATATATATATATATATATATATATATATATATATATATATATATATGTATATATATATATATATATGTATGTATGTATATATATATATATATATATATATATATATATATATATATATATATATATATATAAATTTAACTAAAACTACTGCCAAAGCATCAGATAAAGGGTCTATTTGAAATTAATTTTCTGGAAATATTTTGGTAAAATGAAGTGCAATGGCTATTGAAGCTGAAACTTACGGGTTTGCAGAACACCCTTCTTGCGACATTTTCTTTACATAACCCGTATTTATTTCAGGGTCTTTGCCTACATGTTGCCAATTTTTACGTTTCAAATCGCGACTTTGACATTTTTAGGAAACCCCCTTTTTTATTGCCTATAACTTTTTTGTCTTTAAATTTACAGACCTAAATTTTGGTGCATGGTTTATTCTTTATAACACAAACACGCGTACCAAATTTGGTTGCTCTTATTTTGTTATTTCCGGAGTAATACTTTTTTTCGAAAGACCACACAACATTTTCCTTGCTAACAAACTTATCCAAGCCACGTACAAAAGGAAGGTACATACCAAATTTGATCGAAATCGTCCGATTATTTTTTTAGTTATCGGTCGGATATATATATATATATATATATATATATATATATATATATATATATATATATATATATATATATATATATTGACCCTGGATATGGGTTCTAGGAGGACTAGTTCGCGCTAATTTCAACAACTTTTTTTTTAAGGAAAGCTCTGGTCTGGGTAAGTCATTGCTGCTGCAGTTTTAATTGATTGATTTACATTGCTAATAGCAGTTTTGACGCTGTGTACTTTTTGTGTGTTTCCCTTCTGGATTATTTCGTTAATTATCCTGTCATTTTATGGCGGGAATCAAAGTCTGGTCATTGGTGAAAACGCTCATTAAAGAATTTTGAGTGTAAGCTGTCAGATGTAATTCCTAAGGGTTCTGAAAGTCTGGAATTCAATTGATGGGGGTTTGCTAATGGTCAACCCGTACCCTGGACTTATGTAAATGAACATTTCAATGATGGTCAAGAACCTGTGGCAAGACAGATATGTTTTAAAGTTACTTTATTATTGAATAATGTTCGTCCAACTTATACATAGTTTATAACGTTTAAAGGCTGACTTACCTAATGTCTATAATTACAATTTGTCTGATTTTTTATACATTTTTGAGAAAGAGATCATGTCCATATTACAGTCCTATTAGAAATAGTAAAGTGGGAAATAAAGAAACAGTTCATTTATCCATTTCGCAATATTAGAATTTTGAAGGTTAGATATTATTAGGTTAATGTTTGACAGTATGTAACAATTTTATAAGTGAGATGCAATAATGCATGTTTAATAGAGTATTGCCTGAGTCAGAAATAGGAAACCATAGAATAAATAAATCTATTGACAGCAGTGATTAATTAAATGAAAATATATTTTGTCTTAGTAAGTTGGAATATAATTTAATAAGATCCCTCTTATCAGACTACATATCGCCTTTTCCGTCCAGTATCAGGGAAATGATACTCGAAAAGAACCGCGTGCGTACACTAGCTCAACGCACCTGAAACCCCACTGACAAACGAGACGCTAACAGACTCATCAAACAAGTACGATCCGCACTACAAGAACTCCGCAACAATCGTTGGGATGAGCGCCTGCAAACCCTGTCTACCCAAGATAATTCCGTCTGGCAAATGGCAAAAGCCCTTCGCTCCCAAAAACTTCCGATATCCCCGCTTCACGGCCGTAACGGTGTCGTATACACGGATGCGGAGAAAGCTACTGCATTCGCAGATCATCTGGAGTTGCAGTTCAGCCCGAATTATAACAACGTTGATCTGTCGCACGTAGCAAAAACGCACCGCAACGTCAGGAGTGCGCTTCGCGCCACCGCAGACACAACTATCGAGCCCACAACTTTCGAAGAAGTTTCCCAAATAATCAAAGCATTAAAAAATAGGAAAGCTCCGGGATACGATGGAATCTCCAACGTAGCCCTGAAAAACCTCCCCCGCAAAGGCGTGGTATTCCTAGTTACGATTATGACTGCCATGCTGCGATTTCAACATTTTCCTTCCATGTGGAAACTTGCCGACATTATCAACATCCCGAAACCCAGCAAAGATCCGCTGTTCCCTCAGAACTACAGGCCCATTAGCCTGCTACCAGTCATCGGCAAAATCGCCGAAAAACTTATTCAGAAAAGGCTAGCTTCTTTCACCTCAGAAAATCATATCCTCCCGGATGAGCAATTCGGCTTCAGACACCAGCATTCCACCACTGACCAAGTCCTTCGTGTGGTGAAAAACATCACCAAAGGATTTAATATAAACAAGTCAACTGGTGCAATATTTCTTGACATTGCTCAAGCCTTCGATAGGGTTTAGCATGCGGGCCTCCTAAACAAACTTTTATCATTTAATTACCCTCTCCCTCTGATTCTGCTAATCAGGTCATACCTGCAACAGAGGAAGTACCAGGTCAAACATCTGGGAGCCAGATCTGGAACGTACCCAGCCACGGCTGGTCTCTCGCAGGGTTCTGCTATCTCCCCTCTGCTGTACAATATATTTGTCGCAGACATTCCGACAGCCCCCCTAAACGTGACATACGTACTGTACGCAGACGACACTACCATCCTCAGCAGCTCCACTCAGCCGAGGATAATAACCGAACGACTTCAGACTGCCGCAGTCGAACTGCAATCATGGTATAGGAAATCCCTTCTAGCCATAAACCCCGATAAATGTTCAGCTGTCTTATTTTCCAAGAGGAGACACACACACCTCACGATTACGTTTCATTAGACAACCGTCTAATCCCCTGGCAAGATTCCGCCAAATACCTCGGGGTTTTCCTCGACAAACACTTAACATGGCGCCCCCATGTCGATCACGCTCGAAAAAAAGCCTCGATGTTCATCTCGAAGCTGTTCCCACTTCTAAATAGAAATTCCAAATTGTACATGAACAACAAGTTGCTCATGTACAAAGTCATTATCCGGCCAGCCTTGACCTATGCATGACCTGCATGTGCCACCGCGGCCGCTACACACATCAAGACCCTTCAAATCATCCAGATCAAAATACTGAGAATGGTTACCGAGGCGCCATGGTTTGTCCGAAACAGTCAGATTCACTCTTATCTGGAAATGCCTTCGATACTTGAGTTTATAACTCAATTATCCACAACCCAGTTCTCAAAAGCCGCTTCTCACCCAAATGCTCTTCTCCGTAGTGCCACCGACTACGACGAGCAACTTCCACATAAGCATAAGCGTCCAAAGCTTATACTTACCCGCTAAACATCCCCGCGGCAAAAACAGAATGGAAACATTCATACCCAAAAAGTCATTGTGTGTAAATGTTTCCGACGGAGGTATGGACTAAGGTCCGGTAGTCCTAGGGAGGGAGTTTTAGTGAGTAGGTGTACTAAGAGTACGAGTCTCACAGTACCTCGATATCCCACGGGCTCTACGGGGTCGTGAATGAGGTCTGCATGAGGCATAGCTCCCTCCTGTCTCAAAAAAAAACTACATATTGCATCCCAAAAGAATTGGCACCTTTAACGTAACTAAATTATGGCAATTCTGCCAGGATTCACTATTTACGGCACAAGGTTTTATTCTGAGCCATTATACTGATTTCTGAACCATGAGCTGATATTTCCATGCAAATAATACCAAACAACTTAACTACATATTGATATCAGCTTGTTTTGCTTCATTTAGAATAAGAAATTACTTTAATGGGTTGCATGCTCGAATCCCACATGACGTTATACATTTCAACGTGAAAATATCACAACTGCTAATAATTTCCAGAGAATTAATCACAGAGAATTAAGGTAAAAACACATCAAGTACATATTTTTCACAGGAACAGTTGTAATTTACACAAACAATGAATATATTTCTCCCGTTTAATGTTTTCCTTGTCATCTTTATTCCGGATTCCCATTAAACGAGGAAGTAATATCTACTTAGACCATAATTAGACCTGCACACTTTGATCATTCCCTCGGGTCTCCTTGAGTGCAGCTCGACACGCGAAAAAACCATGTTCCAGACTCAAAAGAATAAGCTCAATTCACGCTAAGACTGTCCTTATTTCTTGGTTTCGAGTTACATCGGTGTTTGTGTACCGCCTGGGAAAATGTGCACCGCTGCATTTCTCCTTTAACTGTACTCATGAAACGTCTATGGAGCATTGTACAGTCCGAAAGGCAGATGTACACTAGCCGTGCAGAATAATAAGTGCCAACTTAATTGGCAAAAAACACTAGTGTGTTTTCTTAGCGGGGAAGCTTTTAATTAAAAAGGGGGGTCAGATATAATTGCCACGGCAGGGCCCTTTACAACAGAGCTGAATATCGCTGTGCTCAACGGATTTTTTGTTTCGGTCTTTGTAATTCTCTCGCCGGTCTTTCACTGATTCAGTAAATGAATCGAAAATATTTTTATGCTACGGTGCGGTTTCGATGGATGAGAAAGAGTCTAGAAACTCGAGTGCTGTGTTTGCTTTTTTTCTGGACATTTTACGAAATGAGATTTGAAAATGTGTTTAAACTGGAGGCATGAAAACGGTGTATGAAGATTTTAAAAACGAAAGTTAAACTCAGTTGTGAATGTTCGTTGAAAATATAGCTTAGAGCAATTTAAAATATGCGGCCCTAAGTAAATTAAACAATTTGGTTTGTACTTCACGGCCAACTTTTATTTAAAAATATTTAAAATGCACGAAGTTGGGGTGCTTATGCCCATCAACTAAGCTATTTATATGTATATAAGTATAATTAGGTCAGGTCATATGTGCGATGAAAGCTGAACTTCATATGTACAGGGTGATTCTTTATAATGTCGCCCCCCTTTAACTTTGTTATTTTAGGTGTACCAGAAAAATGGAAAGTATAGTTATGTAGGTGCTAAAAAATACTTTTTTTCTACGTATAAAAAAATTTAAAAAATGATCAGTATACAGGGAAAACCAAAAAGTTCATTTTTTTTTTCAATGGATCACCCTATATATGAATTTATTTTTCGATTCCTCGTAAAATTCTAAGCATAATTTATATAACATACCGTGTACTTAAAATGAATAGTTTTTGAAATATTCGCGATTGAAGCGTTATCATCAAATATTTTATTAAACAACCGTTACAAATCAAGAAGTCCTAGGATACCACGCTTTTAATTGAAAACAAATAACTGACAGTGACATTCTGTCAATATTGTTGTAGTTGTATTGGTTAGTAAGTAAAAATGCCGTACTCAGACAGAGAAAGAAGAATTATTATATCAAAAATAATTTAAATTGTCACGCTGCCATTAGAGATATGATAGAAGATAATCCCGGTATGCATGTCCCAACTCGAAAAACGGTCACATCTATATATAGGAAGTTTCAAGAAACGTCAAATTTACAAAGGAGAAAAATAACTGATGTGAACGTAGATGAAAATGCAGAATTGAATATTTTACTTGCTATAGAAGGGAATCCAAACAATTCCATAAGAAACATTTCAAAGACATTACGAGCAACACAAGAAAATATTCAGCGAACTTCATACATTAAAGTCCAAAGAACGTTAAGAAAATGGAATCTAAAGCCATATAAGATTAAACCCACTACAAAGCTTACCCAAATG
Source organism: Tillus elongatus (assembly GCA_964006375.1). Taxonomy (NCBI): domain Eukaryota; kingdom Metazoa; phylum Arthropoda; class Insecta; order Coleoptera; family Cleridae; genus Tillus; species Tillus elongatus. The sequence goes on along the minus strand of OZ023270.1, from coordinate 84,220,950 downwards.
CAAAAAGATGATCGGTCGCATTTTGTCAACTGATTCTAGACAGAATAAACATAAATAACAATTTTTTCAAAACAGTTCTATGGACTGACGAGTCTACCTTTTCTACTAGTGGCCTGTCTAACCGAAAAAACACCAGGCAATGGGCAAGAGAGAATTCACATTCTTTTAGGGAATTTAAGTTTCAAGGGCGACAACCCGTGAATGTGTGGTGTGGTATCCTGGGCGATCGAGTTATCTGTCTGTATTTTTTTTGATACTGTTTTAAATGGAGGCCGCTATTTAGATTTCCTGGAAAACGAGTTTGAAGAAGATTTAGGCGATTTGCCTTTAAATATATTACAAAATATATTTTTTCAACAGGATGGAGCACCCCCCCACAACATTCGTGCTGTGCGTAATTACCTAAGTGAAAGGTTTCCTGAATTGATTGGAAGAAATGCGCCAATTAAATGGCCTGCAAACAGCCCCGATTGGACACCTATAGATGCGTTTCTTTGGGGTTATATAAAAAACCGTGTATATGACCACCAAATTGAAAACCTCGATCATCTTAAAGATTTGATACGGAATGAAATTATTAGTTTAAATGAAAATAACCCAGCATTCATAACAGATTCATTAGAGAAAATGCGAAGAACCCTTATACAATGTGTTGAAGAAGATGGAGGCCCGGTAGAGCATCTTTATATTTAATTAGAAACTGTTTTTCTTATATTATTTATTGTTAGATTTCTTGATTTGTAACAGTTGTTTTGGTTTAATAAAATTTGTGATGATAACGTTTCAAATGCGAATATTTCAAAAACTATTCATTTTAAATATACGGTATGTTCTATAAATTATGCTTAGAATTTTACGAGGAATCGTAAAATAAATTCGTATATAGGGTGATCCATTGAAAAAAAATATGAACTTTTTTGTTTTCCTTGTATACTGATCATTTTTCAAAAAATTTTTATTCGTAGAAAAAAGTATTTTTTAGCACCTACATAACCATACTTTCAATTTTTTTGGGACACTTAAAATAACAAAGTTAAAGGGGGGCGACATTACAAATAATCAGCCTGTACATCTACAGGTGTCCGGAAATGAGGTGCAGCACGCTTTGGTGGTGATTTTATTCGAACAATCAATAACACGGAGAAACATAATTGGTACGCTCCTGTCTTTTTACTTTCATTTGGTTACACTATCCTTTAAGTTTCTACCTGAAATTATTTATCTCTGGATTTCACAATCTTTTCCAATTTGCTGGTAATCCTTATCCTCTAGACGTCTGTATCGCATTAGGTTTACGCATGAGCAATGCCATACAAAGAATACTTATATACCGTTAGGTCGTTTATTGTAAAAAGCTTGAGCTGTCTTTGACGTATTCTTTAGATGCACCCAGTGGATTTTCTTCAGTAGAAATAATACTTCTACGTAGTTGATCATTCTGTATTACTGACATTATGTTATGTCAACTACGTCACCTAGCGTTCTGCGAAAGCTCGATAAAAGCAAGCCTTTCGCAAGGTACAAGTCAGTTCTACGCCAGATCTCATCTTCTTCGCTCCTTGGAACCCTGAATTCCAAATCTTCCACTTAAACATCGCTTGTGTGTTTAAGCCAGTTCAATTCTACAGTGCCGTTCTATAACGAATCTCATCTTCATCGCTTTTTGGGACTTATAAGATCCCGGTCTTCTACCTAAACATCGCTAGTGTGATTACGCCAGTTCAGTTCAAGCTCCAATCTTCCTACAGAAATTCCGTTCGTACAGTATTACAGTGAAATGTCAGTGTTTTCTTCGAAATTAGAAAGTACACGCGCAGTTAAATGCAATAGCAAGTAGCTAATAAGATTGTAAAATCTCCTGAATAACCCATTAAATGAAGTGTATAACCGCAAATTGTAAATAAATGTTAAGTTCAAAGTGTATATAGTAGCAATACAACATATATAAATATAAAAGAGTGTATTATTGAAATCTTCTGGAATCCAGTGCACCTAGAGTTATAAATACAGTCCACATACAGTCCACATCTTCAACATATTCTTCTTCCAACGCTAATTAACAAAGCCGACTAGTTATCGAGGGTGGGATCAATCCACCTGCAAAACATTGGGGAAAGAAAACAAGCTCTTTCTCCCCCAAACACAAGCTCCTATAACATTTTTTCGAAAACTCAAAGCTAGCGGAGTTACGGGTCCTTAAATTTTCCAATTTCAAACAGTTTTATTCAATAACTTTTTTGTTTGTGAAACGATTCTTTTCAAATTTGATACGGTTGTAAATAATGTAATTTTCAACTTTTGAATCAAATTTGACCAAAATCCCTTAAAGACAAAGAGCGGAAACTGTTCCTGGCCTGTTATGATGACTCATAACTGTTTTGATAGACCAGTTTTTAAAAATATAACAGCACATTATTCAGGAAAATCAAAAAATCTACAAAGGTATTTCTTGTTATATTGCGATATAAGGAGCAGTTTTACAAAAAAAAAAGCGCTTTTAAAACTACTCTTGCACAGAATGATAAAACAGGGTACCCAGCGACCTGGAAAACCGGAAAAAATCAGTGAATCTGAAATACCCCCTAAAATGTCAGGGAATTTGTGATTTTGCTCAAATGTCATGAAAGTTATTCAGTAGACCTGGAAAATATATATATTTGTAAAATTCCGTCACTAGCAGATTCATTGTTATTCTGATCTCATATATATTATCTGAATGCCTTTCACGTAAATATTTTTCTGCTACGGCTGTTGTTTGGTATATTAATTGAAACCGCCAATAAACACAGCGCATGTCACATGCGCTAATATACATATACATACATATATATATATATATATATATATATATATATATATATATATATATATATATATATATATATATATATATATATATATAGCGTCTTCTTCATCTCAAGTATGTCTCATTCGTGCATGTTACTTCGAATGTTCTTACTTGAATGCATAAAATGCAAAATACGTTCTAGTTATTGGCTCTATCCGTTGTGAATGTGTTTATCCGATTTTAACCTTTATGACCAAGTAGCATAGTGTTAAAGTTGGAGTGAAAATATTTGGCAGTTGTATATGGGTATTTATATCGTAACCGACAAGAGAAAGTTTTAATATCGCAACGCATTGTGTATGATAAGCTGTCAGATGTAATTCCTAAGCGTTCTAAAAGTCTGCAATTCCATTGATGGAGGTTTGCTAATGGTCAACCCGTACCCTGGACTTATGTAAATGGAAATTTCAATGATGGTCAAGAACCTGTGGCAAGACAGATAATTTTTAAAGTTAATTTTTTAATGTTCATCCAACTTATACATAGTTTAAACGTTTAAAGGCTGACTTACCTAACGTCTATAATTACAATTTGTCTGATTTTTTATGCATTTTTGAGAAAGAGGTCAACGCATTGTGTATGATAGTTTAAAATAATTAGCAGGGGTGGGAACTATAGAAATCCACGATAAGCAGAGGCAGTATGTCAAAATGTCGTATCATGAATATATAAGAGTTCTTGGTCAAAATCAGAAGACAATGCTTGAGATAAGCAATTTAGAAAAAATGAAACATAAGGCACGTAGAGAAATATCACAACTAGAAATGAGGAAAAAACACATGAAAGAAAATACGAAACTGAAGTTTTAAAATCTGAAATTGCCACATTGAGAAAATTGGTATGAATAATTCCTCTTATATTACATCAGTGTGGTGATTTCTCTGGGCCTTTTTTTATAGTAAACATTTGAGATGTGAATTACTATTGTTTTTTTACTTTATTTTGTTGAGTAAAAAGACGTGTTTTCATTCCAATGCTTGTGGCTCATTTAGATTAAAATGAGCGACACTTTGTTAAGTAGTTGCAAGCATTTGTAATAAACTCAAGTCATTCCAGAGGTAGAAGATTATCACTTTCCTGTATTAGTTTAACAGAATTGGGCATATTTGTGTTTTTGATAATGTATGTGTCTTAAAAAATGTTGTTCAGAACTTTCATTTATTTTGTTGAAAAAAAGTATTCAGAGATGTGTGTCGTCCATGAAAACATCACCCGGGAAGCCTGGAATTGCCAGGAAATTTGATTTTTGATTTCTGCTGGGTGCCCTGTAAAAGTTACTTTTCACATTTTCATTATTAACAAAGCGTGCTTAGAAAACGTTCGTCGTAGTTGCCTCAGAAACAAGCTTATGTGGAACTTCTTTTACCAATAATAGTTTCAAGCAGTTTTTCTTATGAAATTAGTTATATGATGAATAATAATAGTCATCCTCACGCCGGTCTACGTGACTAGCATTATTATTATCATTTGGCTGGCGGCAATGCACTTGCAGCAAGCGTCTATATGGTGAAGCACAACCGAATACCTCAATCGCCAGAAATTCGAGTCGTTGGCTGACGTCCTATCATCAGTTTACTTTTAAAGGAACCCAATTCTCACAGCCCTCGATGGATAAATAGTTAGGAAACGCTCGAGCTTGCAGTAGCCTTCTTTTCAGGTATGCTTCACCAGACGATCGTCTGGCTGAAAATGCATTTTCGCAAGCTAAACGATAATAATAAGGCATGCCACCTTAGAACAACTATTATTATATACCATATAACTAATGTACAGTATTCTATAAGAAAAACTGCATCAAACTATTATCTGTCAAAATACATTCTACAAATGTTTATGCGAAAAAGACAAACCTGCGAGGTCGGTTGTTATTCCAAGGGCTCGTTTGTGGGTACTAGTCGGAACAGCGCTCGGTCGTATATTGATTGAAAGTGGTGAGACCAAGACAAGATACCACGTCGATTCGTGCAAACGTAAAAGAGAAATGGTTGTCTCTTAAGAGCCCCTTATAGTTAGTGACGTGTAAAACGACCTAAGATGACAATAACAAGTCGAGCAAGACCTCTCAGCAACGGGACACGCTCCTCTGGTTCACGGATGGATCCCGCGGGGAGCGTGGGACGGGGACAGGCGTTTATTCGGAACGACCGTGGGTAAGCCACAGTATTTCCCTCGGAGCTCATGCGACGGTCTTTAAGGCCGAAATACTTATACTTATACTTATTTATTGTTATCCTAATTATACAACATGTCTCACAAAAAAGCTTAGCTTGTGCTTGCAAATGACATAATTTTAAACTTCTTCCAAAAAAATCGAACTGAACGCCATCTTGTACTGCGTGTGAGAGAACAAGAGGAGGGGCTACAGCAACAAACGGATCCTCATAGCGACAGACCGCCAGGCAACCCTTAAGGCCCTAAGTAGACCACGGATAAATTCCAGCCTGGTAAGCCACTGCCGAGACGAGCGACCTGGCTGGGCAGAATGAGGTCACCCTCATCTCGGTGCCGTGTCACTCGGGGGTTAAAGGCAATGAAGAAGCTGACAGTATTGCGACGAGCGGGTCGGCAGAACCATTTATGGGACCAGAACCGTCCTGGGCGTGACGAAGAGCACTGCCAGGGGTTCCATTAAGTCCTGGATCAGAAACGAACATAAGGTGTACTGGGCAGACTGTCCAGGGCTCAGACATGGGACGTCAGTAACTGAGGAACCCAGTCAAAGCGAGCTGTGGAGCTGCTAAATCTTAGCAGAGGACAGCTCAGGAACCTAAGAGGACTCTTGACGTGACACGTGGCTGTCTGTTTTTGAGACGAGTGTACGTTTTTATTAAACTCTACAGTCAATCGTCATAATTGTCGTTATTGGGCAGATAATAATACAAGAAATTTTCACGAAGTCCACACTCAAACTCCACAGAAATTGAATGTCTGGACTGGCATTTTTGGAGACCGTTGAATCGGACCAATTTTTCTTGATGGCAATTTGAGTGGAGAAACGTATTCGGAGTTACTAGAAGATATCGTTTACCCTCTACTAATTGACATTGTTGAAAATGATGATCGCTATCAAGAAAATCAATTAGTGTTTCAACAAGATGGAGCTCCTCCGCATTTTTCACAACTTGTTAGGGAGTTTTTGAACAGAGAGTTTCAGGACAATAGAGGTGCTATTGAGTGCCCCCCTAGATCACCGGATTTAACTCCTTTAGACTTCTTTCTATGGGGCCATTTAAAGAGTAGAATTTAGGCAACATAACCGGAGTCTCTGGATGAATTACGACGACGCATTATTGAAGAATGCCGTCTAATACCTCCACAAATGCTTCAGAATATCAGCGCTCGTTTTGAACAACATTTATATAATAATAAATTTGAAAATAAAGCTGGGTTAAATTTTATGGTAAACTATCGCATCTATGTTGTACTTCTTGCTTATGTTGTGTATTGTCTTTTATAAAACTGTTTATTGAATATTGCTATCACCGAAAAAAAAACCGTTGTTGGTGAACGGCCTATAATATTCCAGAAAATCTATCATCCAGAACCATATGAAAGTCTGTGTAGGATTTATTTGCAGGAAATCTGCATGTTTTATATACGTCGACTTGGATATAGCTTTTTCCCTTTCAGATTTTAAAATGCATGGCTGTCTGGTTGGCTTATTTTTACACTAGAATGGTTCACATTGCGAAAGCTATAAATAATACAAGATAGAGGATCGGACATTGTCACATTTGCGTATTTATTAGCTACGTACCGCATACTAAATAAATTACAAAGGTCTTACGGCTGGAGCCTTCCATTTTTACAGACAGAGTGGGGCCGTTTATTAAAATCATCATTAAATACTCAGTGCATAATAATGTATTCACTCTCGCATGTTCAATTTAAAAATGCAAGCAGTAGTGACATGAATAAGGCTGCCACAAACAATATGTTGGGCACTTAATTTGTTATTTTAGCAAAAATAATGTTTTGTGTTGATTTGATGTAGGTGTAAACACGTTGCCAAATGTAACTATAGCTAGTGTTCCTATTGCTTTTAGTTTATTTAAAATTACCTTCAACCCAAAGGGTTCTCGAAATATTTTATTTACAAGAATTTTTTCCAAAGAATTATTAGCCAAAGGTAGAGTAAAACCGACCAAATATGGAATACTAATTAGTGACTTATGCCTTAAAAAAAATCGTGTGCAACAATTGTAATATTCCAAAAATCATTTATTAAGGAACATCTGAAAATGTCGTATTATTAGTAAAATTTCTCAGCACAAAAAATACTAAAAAATAAAAGTTGCAGAATTTTCATTGATTGTTGTTGCCCCAACTTCGTAAAACCGTTCTATATTAAACACATAGCTAGATGTTTGTTTTTTTCCTCTGTAACCGGTTTCGCTGCTTGACAGCATCACTGGATAGGAGAAAATTGAGTTGACATATACGAGAGATAGCAACAGCGAAGAAAACAAACATTTGCGAAGCCACAGAAATTGTCTCTACGTCTGTATTTTGCATATTTTTGTTTGCCATAAAAGGTAAAATATGAATGATTAAGCAAATAGTAAAAACAAACCAAAAATGTTAAGCAAAGTTCTGCAAAACGACTTTTTCACAAACAGAAAGAGACATAAATTGGGCAAGGCACAAACATAAGTTATTTGCAAAAACATAAACTAAATCAGTGCATTCATTCTAAATCAAATGACTGCACAAAGTACACTGGATCTAGATTTTTTTACTCGTATCTTCCAAATAATTTCTGTAGCAGAATGAGGCAGCGTCGCCGTCAGCGAATTTTGTAGGCAATTCGTTCGTTTGATCATCAGAAGAATCCTACAGTTCAAGAGCACCACCTGACATTTCTGAGAAGTTAAACGGAAACGTTTTCGTTGCCGTCTCTTGGTATCCGCTAGTATGCTTGGCTCTACTTCATTCTATATTATTATTTTTTGCCTCGTTGTTCGTCGGCAATTCTACTCTCAACCCACCTCCAAATGTGCAACCACCAACAGTCCCCAATGTCGCGCATAAAATGACGGATATCATTTTCAAAACTAAAAAGTAACGAAAGATGCTCTCTACTCCTAATACCAGGATAGCCTCTGGCCTTGACGAGATCCTAGCAATTGTTCTCAAAAAATGCGCACCAGAACTTGCTCCTGTCCTGACTCGTCTGTTTCAGCTTCATCTTACAGTAGAGGCATATTCCCTAGTAACTGGAAAACTGCTCGAGTACAACTCGTCCCCAAGAAAGGCCTATTTCTCTCCTTTCAGTCGTCTCTAAAGTGATGGAAAAGTATATCTATAAACACCGAATTACTAAAATTTCTTGAAAAACACGGTCTAATCCACGACAGGCAGTATGGATTCCGTCAGAGCAGATCACCTGCCGAGCTCCTTTCCTTTGTTACCCATTCTTGGAACAAGTCTATAGAACTACACGGTGAATCCCAGATTGTCGCTCTAGACATATCCAAACCATTCGACCAGGTCTGGCACGCAGCGTAATAAACTTCCGGCCTAGGGCGTACCACCAAAACTCTGTACCTGTACAGCAAATTTCCTCTCCAACCGGAGCATTTCTGTTGTCGTGGATGCCCATTCATCTAAACTGTATTCAATTAATGCAGGAGTCCCTCAAGGTTCAGCTTTAGCCCCTACTTTGTTTCTTCTCCACATCAATGACCTCCTCTCTATCATATCCAACGCAGTTCACAGTTACGCGGACGACAGCACCCTCCACTCAAATATACAATATTTTAAGCCTGTTTCTTTAGCCCAATTAGATGAGGATCGCAGACTCATGGAGGGTTCTGCCTCTGTGGATCTCCAAAAAATATTAGACTGGAGAAGTAGAAATCTTGTACAATTCAACTCCACCAAATCTCAGTCTTGCTTTCTATCTCATAAGAGATACACCAGCCCTACACCCATCACAATGAACAACCAAGTTATTCAAAGTAAGGAGTCATTTTCACTTGTTGGCATTTATGTGGATCGAAATCTCAATTGGCACCAACATGTCACATCAATTGCAGAGGCGGCTGCTAAGAAATTAGATTTCCTCTTCCAGGCTCGCAAATACTTTTCACCAGCTAATCTCTATACCTTATATACTTCACAAATAAGGCCAAACCTCGAATACTACTCCCACATTTGGGGTGCCGCTGCCCCTTCTACACTCGCTATCCTGGACTCCATTCAGAAGAGAGCTATACGTCTCATCAGTGACCCTACCCTCACCCAAAGACTGCCATCCCTTGCCCACCGACGTGCCGTTGGTGACCTCTCTCTCTTTTATAGATATCTGCACGGGCACTGCTCAGAGGAGCTTTCTTCCATAGTTCCTCCACCTGCTGCCCCCAACAGATCTACCAGGGGAACAGAGCGAATGAACCCTTTTACTGTCCAGGTCACCAGATATAGAACATCTTGTTATGCCCGCTCTTTTGTCCCGAGGACTTCCAAGTTGTGGAATTCCTTGCCGACACATGTTTGTCCTTCTTCTCCGAACCCCCAACCTCAAGTCCAGAATTAACAAGTTGTCTCTTTCCTCCTTGTCGACACCCACGGTACGATAGTATTTAGGCTGTAAGCCCTCGTGTTGTGTTGTTGAAATTAAAAAAAAATCTTTTTAGAGGTTTCTTCAAAAAGACATTCAACCCCCGGGGAATAGCTAACTGTCGATGAACAGCTTCTGGCATTTCGTGGTAACTGTCCATTTCGTCAGTGTATGCCCAGCAAAGTACTGAATAAAAGTATTTCATCTTGTGGATTCAAAAACCGCATATACCTTGAATATAGAAGTGTACTATGCAAAGAACCAAAGGGCCCATTTTATGTCGAAAGTTCCGCAAAAGATATTGTTCTAAGATTAGTAGAACCCATACGGGGAACTAGCCGTAATATTTCTTCTACTCAAGAAAGGAGACAGCACAAACATGGAAAACTGTAGACCCATAAGCTTGCTATCACACCGATATAAACTCTTTACGAGAATCATAACAAACCGAATAACAATAAAGTTAGACTCGTATCAGCCAGTAGAGCAAGCTGGGTTTCGAGGAGGATTTAGTCGAATTGAGATATCGTCTTCAAATTTGTTATACAGTTAGCATCCGATATAAACGAACTATTTTGATTTTTGTTGGTGTGAAATCGCTCCAAGGGGCAGGGGGTGAATGGGGAGTGATTGACATTTTTTCGTTGAAACTCGAGTAATGTAACGTTTCAGGGTTTGTTTATTAAAAACCTTTTAATTTCATCAAACCTCTGGTATTGTCTGCTGAAATTAAATTTGGGGTTGAATGCGTGTGTAAGTGGAATATCGGTGACATAAATTTCGAAATCTTTTTGTTGCTAAAACGGTGTAAAAAGTCTCAGAAGATATAGAAAACTTGATTCTGGAACGAAAATTTTTTTGTCTGTTGGTCTGTCGGCCTGCAAGTCTGTCTGTTAGTACCAACAGACGAGTCAGGACAGGAGCAAGTTCTGGTGCGAATTTCTGGTATTAAGAGAAGAGATCATCTTTCGTACCCTTTTAGTTTTGAAAATGATATCTATAATGCGCGACATTGGGGGCTGTTGGTGGTTGAACATTTGGAGGTGGCTTGTGAGTAGATTTGCCGGCGAACAACGAGGCAAAAAGTTCAGCCTTGCCCAGGGCGGTAGAAACAATTTCAACTCCTGAAACAAGAGGTGGGAACTTGCTCTTGCAGAAATTATTCCCAATAGATTTAGCAAGAGTCCAGAAAGGTTTGCTGCCGTTGGAGCTTGAGAGGACTTTGTTTTTGATGTGGTTATTAAACGAGTTTTTTGTCTCAGAAAGAATGCGGACATAGCGGTTTCTTGCGTCGTTTAATGCTTGACGGTTTTCTTGACTGGGATTGTGTAGAAGCGTTTTGTGAGCCTTTTCAAGTCTGGCGTTGTCACAGGATTTAGAGAACCTGCTTTGGAGTGGCGGAAGAGGTTTTCTATGTACGTGGAATAAATAATTCCTTGCCAGCTTGGATGATTTCGGTAACGTTTTGTGACATATCAGATGAGTCAGGATGAGAGAAGCAGACAGACGCCCATGGAAATGAGGAAAAGTAATCCCGTATTTCGTCCCAGTTCGCGGAGTTGTAGTGCCAAACGATACGTGGGTGTGATGACTGTGGCCTCGGGTTGCATTGCGCAGGAAACAGTGACCATGCCGTGGTCTGAGCGACCAAGGGGGCGGTGACTGATGTCTTATGGCATTCAGGTTTTGTAGTAAGAAAGAGATCCAAGGGATTTGAGCTGTGTGTTGGGAGGCGAGGAAAGTAAGTAAGTTGCTAAACCATATTCGAAGGCCTTCGCTGCGCTTCCTTGTGGATCGGTTTTTGAAGATCCTAGCCATTCCTTATTATGGACATTGAAGTCACCAAGAATAGTAACCTCGGAGGAAGGATATTCAGAAGTCAGATTGTCGTTTTTTTCAGAAAGGAAGTCGACGAGCTGGACAAAGTTGTTGTCAGAAGGTGACCGGTAAATGCAACAGATGAATTTAGTTGCAGCCCTGAGAGAGAGTTTTATCCAAAGTATATCTTTTCTTCCAGCTTCCAAATTGGGGAGTCTGGTGCAGGGTAGGTTGCTACGGACGTATGCACACACACCTTCATGCAATCTAAAGGAAGTAAGGAGCTCATACCCCGGGAAATTAAGGTGATTAGTGGCTGTTTTGACACTGACTTGGGTTACGGTGAGGAAGAGGAGCTGGGGCCTATTAGCTTGGAGAAAATGGTGGACGGAGTTCAGGTTAGAATTTAGGCCACATATATTCGAGAATGATATGTTAACTCTTGATGACCGCGCCCCCTGTATACCCCTCTCCCGGAGATCCAAATGGAGGGGTATATAATCTCCAGAATCTTTTGTACAAGGAGGAGCCATTATCATTTTTGTTTATAATAGAAACCGACTCATACACCAGAACCGGAAACGTCCGTTGGGACTTTACCGGCCCCTTCATGTAAGGGGTGGTACCTCCTTGGGCGTGAAAAAATTTATTTACTATCACGTAAAGGAAAAGTCCACTACCACCTACCTACTCCGATTAGTCGCCTCTTACGACAGGCAAGATATAATGACGAATATTTTCTTTGCGGTTAAGTCATGGACCTCAAAGTCATTTTATGAGAAGTGTGGATTATCACAGCTATGTGGAAGTTATCGCACTATTTTTAATTGGTATACAATAGTAGTCCACGTGACCACTAATGTTACTGAAAGTCACGCGACAACTGGAGGGTTAAAGCATTTTGTCAGAAAGCTAGAGCGCAAAAATTTTATCACTTACACAAATGGTATCAAAAATAGTGGACTGAGGTAGGAGTTTTCGAAAAAAACTCGAAGACTATAAGAAGTTTACTAAGGCTATATTGTGTTCATTACTTATCAGTACTCATCACAGGTTCCAATCTTCACTTGTTGGTTTCACTGGTCTCAGGGTTATCCATTATTTACCGGACACCTCTATATATCAGAAGAATAAAGATTTTCACACGTAGGTATATAAAAATAATCACAGTTGTGGCACAAACATTGCAGAAACATCACAACGAACTCTAATGAAATTTTGAACGAAATTAGTGACACCAGACGGCTTGAGAGTAACTTATTGATTACCAGTTACTTCAGAACTGGCAGTTATCGCTGACATAATAATTTGTTTGATTAATTATCCTGCTCATCCTTCTTCCCTATACAAACCGTCCGTGTAACCGTGGAAACGTTGGTATAAATGAAAGTCAGGCCAGTGATACCACCTTAACAAATGGGCCAATCTCAGGATTGTTTTTCATCGAGTGAGAGAACGTGGCGTAGAAAGGACCTTGCTAGTTGAGTACGACAGGACAATAGGTCGCTTTTTTGTCGTGCCGGGTTAGCATTTCTTCCTGTATAAATGCCCGTACAATGTGCAGGGCTCGCTCCCGGCATACAGAAATACGTTCAACACCCACTTAGAATTTGGTACCAGGGACGGATTGAAAAATGACCAAGGAAGTGCAAAAACCAGACTGGGAGTTAATAATGTGTAAAGAAAATTGTTGTCGGGATTGCGGTCGGTCCTAATGAAAGGTTTTAAATCACCAGGACAGCCTTCCGAATTATTTTTGAACTTCTGTAATCATCAAATCATTGAGATATTCGATCGCTGATTTTAGTAGATATAGAGGCCGATCTAAAAGTAGTGAAACACCGCAGCAGTAGATTCTTGCCATCAAAATATTGCGATTTAGCCAAACTTACCCCCGTCTAAAAGTCGAACAAAAGAGATGCAGGGTGTTGAAGTGAGGAATTTAACCCGCTAACGCCCAAATTATTTTTATTTAAAAAAATCTGGAAAAATTGAATATTATGATGTTCCTACAGACTTCCAAAGGTGAGGTAGCAGTGTTCAAAATGTTCAAAAACATGTGTTTTTTTCAAAACATGCTGTCCCATAAATAGGACGCTGGCATGATATGTATACAGTTGTGCGATATAAAAATTATCTTTGGAAACTAATAAAAATATTTATTTAAAAAAAATCAATTCTATAGGTAAAAAATGCGGTAGCATGTATACAGTGTGTCCCAAACTGGATGGTAATGTATTGCTAACTCCGTTATTATTAGAGATCCGGAGACTGTTAAATTAGCAATGTAGAATTTTATGCTCGTTCCAAATATGACTATTTTGTCTTGCCTCTTTTCGTTTTCGAGTTATTTTGAAAAAACCATAATTTGTCGATTTCTCTTTTCTTTAATATCTAAGTAGACGTTGATCTGACATGTCTAAGACTTGCACATTATCAGGACACTTTTTACAGAGTAATCATTTTGTGCTATTCTCAACTTTGGATTGTCATTTGTTTTTGAGCTACATGTATCAACGTTTGTTTTTATTATGGCAGCCATATTGGATTTTTTGCTCATGTAATAGCCTGTGAAAAGAGCTTTCCAACGATTTACAACATGCTTGAGAAATCTTGTAATTGCACTGATAACTTTGTGAAAAACCGTTTTGAGGATAGTAGGCTATGAACTCCAATACCAGAAAACAAATGCCAAAAAAAAAGTTCCAAAAGCAGTGGACCATGGAGTCTAACAAGAGACTTCTCTTTTAACATAATTTTCAGTAATGATTCACGATAAAAATTGTTATTTAATTTACAATACTTAATTAGGTAATAATGCTAGGTAATATTATGTGAAACAGTTTAGTAACGAAACCCTGCAATAGCAAATAGAAGCTTAAACTCCACAAAACAACACAATTAGAAACGGAACTAAACAAATAATAAAGTAGAAACCTAAAAATAAACTAAATAGAAAATTGTTCAGTATGGCCACTATTTTGTTCAATGCACTTTATACACCTTTTTGAAACATGCCTGTAAACTCTGGAGAGGATGTTTCGGTTAATATGATTTATATCTTCCGTGAGTCTATTTCGTAATTCATTGATATCTTGTGGTGGATATAATTTATACACATCATTCTTCAGAGTACCCCAAAAATAAAAATCCATGCGTATTATATCAGGACTTCGAGCACACCAATAAACCGGCCCATTGTTACAAATGACACGATTATTAAAATTTTGGTACAAAAATTCTTTGACGATTGTGAGCTAGACAACCGTCTTGTTGGTAGCAAATCTCGTCTAAATTATCATGAATTCTTCTAATTGTTGGTAAGATATTATTTTTCAATAGATTAAGATACCTTTCCCCAGTTAAATTATTCTCAAAAAAGAACGGACCAACAATGAAGTTAGTTACCTGACTTTTTTTTAAATTAACTGTCTAATCTACAAGTATGAATAACAGTTTTTTACCTAATAGGCCGCACCAAACATTAATACCAAATCTGTCTTGCAATCGTCTTTCTTCCTTTAGATGGGAATTTTCATTTGCCCAATAATGTCTATTATGGCGATTATACACACCACAATTTGTAAATCTGGATTCATCAGTCCATATTATTTTCAAATGAAAATTTTCATCTTGCTGACATTGTCCTTGATACCATCTGCAGAATGAATTTAACATTAGAATGAATATAACATTCCAACATGTCCAGATATTCTTAATTACTGAACATATTGTTGAATAATATTTAAAATAAACAGGAAACAAACTATTTAGTACAAAATTTTAAGCAACGTGTTAAATACACCTGAAATTGTTCAGATAATTAGAATCACAGTGTTCTTAATTGTCGCGATAGTGTTATATCCATAGCAACCTTTCTTCTGTTGTTTTTCAGTTGACTTACGTTTAAAAATCAAACAATTTTCAAAGGCGTCTTCGTAAATAATTAATATGCTTTTTATTGAGTTATGTTAGTAAATTTAGTTATTTACTAGGTTTACCTATTTAATTAAATTATAACATAATTTGTTTAAAAAAAAAACTTTCTTTGTTGTTGGAAAAACCGGTTCGATTAGGTTGACTAAAACAAAATTAATAAGAATTAAAAGCCTGTCACGTTTATAATTTGGCAGATACTTTCCTTTTCAGAGTACTAAGATAGGTATACCAAATTTTAGTTTTATAGCTTCATAAAAAATTTAGTTTTTTTTTAAATTTATTTCAACAACACACCACAAAGGCTTACAGCCTAAATACTATCGTACCATGGCTGTCGACAAGGAGGAAAGAGGCAAGTTGTTAATTCTGGACTTGAAGGTTGGGATGTTCGGAGGAGAAGGAAAAACATGTGCCGGCAAGGAATTCCACAACTTGGAAGTCCTCGGGACAAAAGAGCGGGCACAACAAGATGTTCTATGTCTGGTGACCTGGACAGTAAAAGGGTGCATTCGCTCTGTTTCCCTGGTAGATCTGTTGGGGGCAGCAGGTGGAGGAACTATGGAAGAAAGCTCCTGTGAGCAGTGCCCGTGCAGATATCTATAAAAAGGAGAGAGGTCACCAACGGCACGTCGGTGGGCAAGGGATGGCAGCCTTTGGGTGAGAATAGGGTGACCGATGAGACGTATAGCTCTATTCTGAATGGAGTCCCGGATAGCGTGTGTAGAAGCGGCAGCGCCACCCCAGATGTGGGAGCAGTATTCGAGGTTTGGTGTTATTTGTGAAGTATATAAGGTATAGAGATTAGCTGGTGAAAAGTATTTGCGAGCCCGGAAGAGGAAACCTAATTTCTTAGCAGCCGCTTCTGCAATTGATGTGACATGTTGGTGCCAATTGAGATTTCGATCCACAGAAATGCCAACAAGTGAAAAGGACTCATTACTTTGAATAACTTGGTTGTTTATTGTGTTTGTTCATATTTTCAATATTTTTTGATAATAAAAAGATATCGATGACACTTCCAAAAAAATTCTTCAAATTAGCGCCTATTAGGACCTCTAGAACCAATCATTAAGGTCTGTGTAAATTTAAAGGATTAATTTTACTAATATCCTAGGCTAAATTATCATGAAAATTCACTACTATATCGCACTTGCTGCGTCCGAAAATTTTATTTTTTACCCAGATAGGTATCACAGCAGCTAAGTGATATATCGAGTGATCATTGAGTTGGTTTAATAAATTTATGTTTTATGTAAGTGTTAGTAGATTGACATAATTATTATAGGTTACTTTTATTGTCTCTTGATGAATGTGTAACCTTAAAGGTGGGCTTAAAAATGTAGTCCTTCCAATATGATGTAAGACGCTTTAACTCATCCGTCATAATTCAAATTTGAAGTCTCTTCGTCTTAAAAAATTCGGGACGCAGCAAGTGCGTTATGGTAGTGAATTTTTATTAAATGCTTCAATTTTGAATAACTCAATTTTCTATAAACTTAGAAAGTTTAATTTTGGTATGTAGTAAGGTCTTTCCCAAGGCAACATATACACCAAATTTCATTTAAATACCTTTGTAATTTTTGGAAAAAAAAATTTTCTGAAAGAAAAATCAAAATTTGAGTAACTAAATTTTTTATAAACTTAGAAAGTTGAATTTTGATACGTAGTAAGAGCTCTCCCAGGGCAACATACCCTTTAAATTTCATTAAAACAGCTTTGTAATTTTCGGGGAAAAATTTTTCCCGGAAAAGCCTTTCCGATTTTTCTGGCTAACGAACTCATCCAAGCCATTAATAAAAGAAAGGCACTTGCCGAGTTTCATCGAAATCGGTTAATTATTTTTTGAGTTATCGGATGGATATATATATATATATATATATATATATATATATATATATATATATATATATATATATATATATATATATATATATATATATATATATATATATGTATATATATCCTAATTCGCGCTCATTTGAAAAAATTTGTGCAAAGTCTCACCATCGATACCTCTCTATTACTGAATTTTTTTAAATAAAAATTCACTAATATTTTGGTTAAAGGATAAGCAATTTGTTTTTTCTATCAATGCATTTTTAATCCTATAGTGTTGGAACGGGACCTGCTGAACTTAGTATGATATCTTAGGCACAATACACAACATATAAAACCATTGTTACTTCTTATAAGTGTTGCTCTCTCTATGTAATGTGTCGAAGTTTGGACGTCAGTTTACAATGCGAGAAATCTTAAAATAGTACATGTAAAGGATTTTACCCATAGATAAAGCCTTTAAGGGTCAAAGTCGCAGGTAACCAAATATGAACAAGATATTCACCCATTCTCATTTATATAGCTTTGTAATTTTCGGAGAAAAAAAAATTTTGAAAGAAAATTTAAAATGTGAATAACTCACTTTTCTATAAACTTAGAAAGTTGAATTTTGGTATGTTGTAAGGCCTTTCCGAAGGCAACATATGTAGCAAATTTCATTAAAACAGCTTTGTTATTTTCGGAGAAAAAAATTGTTTTTGAAAGAAAATTCAAAATTTTCCCGGAAAACCCCGTCCGATTTTATTGGCTAACGAACTCATCCAAGCCATTAATAGAAGAAAGGCAAAACATATAAAAATTGAAACTGACCCCGGATACGGGTTCTAGGGGTCCTAATTCGCGCTCATTTGAAAAAAAAATTTTGCAAAGTCTCACCATCGATACCTCTCTATTAGCGAATTTTTTTAAATAAAAATTCACTAAAATGACGAGGATCAAAGTTTAAATCATGCAGGAACCAAGTTTTAGTGAATTTTCTTAAAAAAATTCACTAATGAGGAGATCCCGACTTTTGAATTTTGAAAAAATTTCTTCAAATGACCGCTAATTAGGACCCCTGGAACCCAAATCCGAGGTCGGTTTCAGACTTTATATATATATATATATATATATATATATATATATATATATATATATATATATATATATATATATATATATATATATATATATATATATATATTTATATATATTTATGTGTCACACCTATAACTAAAAAAAATAATGGACCGATTTTGATAAAACTGGGTGAGTACCTTCCTTTCACAAGTGGCTTGGATAAGTTCGTTAGCCAGGAAAATCCGCCGAGGTTTTCCCGGAAAATTTTGTGTTTTCTTTAGAAAAAATCGAAAAAAATTTATTTCTCCGGAATTAACAAAGTAAGGGCAACCAAATTTCACACGAGGGTTTATATCATTATGAGTAAAATACCTACGAAAATTTAGCTCTGTAGGTTGAAGGACAAAAAAGTTACAGGCATTTAAAGAACAATAAATTTGGGTTTTCCTCAAAACGTCAAAATCGCGATTTTAAACGTCAAAATTGGTGAGTACCTTCCTTTCGCAAGTGGCTTGAATAAGTTAGTTAGCCAGGAAAATCCGCCGAGGTTTTCCCGAAAAATTTTATGTTTTCTTTAGAAAAAAAATTATATCTCCAAAATTAACAAAGTAAGGGCAAACAAATTTCATACGCGGGTTTATATAATTATAGGCAAGTTACCTACCAAAATTTAGCTCCGTAGGTTAAAGGACAAAAAAGTTACAGGCATTCAAAGAAAAATACATTTGGCTTTTCATCAAAACGTCAAAATCGCGATTTTAAACGTCAAAATTGGTAATATTTAGGCAATGAACCTAACAGTAATATGAGCTATGGAAGGAAAATGTCTCAAGAATAATGTTTTACAAAGCCTAAAGTCTTAGTTTCAATCGTCATTGTCCTTCATTTTACTAAAATATTCCCACAAAATTCATTTCAAATAGACCCCTTCTCTGATGTTTTGGCTGTCGGTTTAGTTAAGTTGATGCTTTCGCTGTAGGTAGGTTTAGTGAAGTTTATGGTTTAACGGTCTATAATTTTTAGCTAATTTTCGTAGAACAAATTCGTTACTGCATTTTAGCATATTTTATCGAAATATGATGCATGTTTGTAAGAAAAAAGCTGGACACAGGAAGTGCGTTTTGGTAGCAAATTTTCATTAAATCCTCCAAATTTCAATAACTCATTTGCTATTAACGTAAGTTTGGTGGTTAGGAAACCAACATTTAACTGTATTTTCGGAAAATTTTTGTATGAACGCAGCAAGGGCGTTTTGGTTGAGAATTTTCATTAAATGTTTCAAATTTCAATAACTCAATTTGCTATTAACCTAAGGTTCATTGGCTAGGAGACCAGTTTTCTCAGAAACATTTAAAGTTTATTTTCCGAAAAGTGTTGTGCATTTTCAAATAATTATTTTGATAAAATATGATACACTGTTCCTACTATATAGGTTATACCGGTAACCAAATTGATGCCTGCTCGCATTAGAGCGATATATTTGTAATTAAAAACATTTTTATGAAAATTCACTTCCATAACGCACTTGCTGCGTCCAGAGTTTTTTTTTAATCAAACACGCCTTATGTTATTGCATTTTTGAATTTTCCAACGAAATATAATGCATGTTTGTAAGAAAAGAAATTCTGGATGCAGCAAGTGCGTTATGGTAGCGAATTTTGATCAAATGCTTCATATTTAAATAGCCCAATTTGCTATTAACCTATAAGGTTAACCAAGAAACGAGTTTTTGTGGGAACACTTTAAGTTTACTTTTGGAAATTTTTGTACATTTTCACACAATAAAGTTATTTTTATGAAACATGGCACATTGTTTTTACTATATAGGTTATACTGGTAACCAAAATTGATGCCTGCTTTCTTAAATAAAAAGAAAACAGACATATTTGCAATAAAAACATATTTAAGAAAATTCACTACCATAACTCACTTGCTGCGTCCCGAGTTTTTTTTTTTATCCTTGGATGAATTCAACTGGCCAATCCACCTCTGCTTATAGAACAGTGGCCCCGCGTCCGACCCGCCATCGCGTAATGAAGTACGATTGTTCCGCGCGTCTTTTGTTCGGCCTGACGTGAGAATGTCGTTTTGAATTTGTAGGTTGGTATTACTTGTCGGGATTTATAGCCACCGATTGTTCCCGTGTTACTCGCCCAAGTATATGTGTGTGTATGTGCAGGTTTGTTTTCATTTGTTTATACGCGCAGAATTTAGATTTATGTCCCGACATTGGTTTAATATCGGTACCTACCGACGAATACTGTGTTCGGACCGACCCCCCCCTCACGTGATATATACATTTGATTCGGAAATGGTTTATGGGCAAAATTTCATAATTAATTACGTATTACCGTGGATTTAGCCATCCCGGATACCTGTTCTCTCTCCCAACACGCAGGGGAAATGCAAGATTACCAGAAGATTATTGTTTAATCTGATTTCCAAACAAATCCTCCGGATCCAGCCTCTTCCGGCTGTACAGCCTTCTGTTTCATCCATCTAAAAACTTTCTACGAGGTCCGTACAAAAATGGCGTTCCATTTGTTTGCCTGTCTGAAAAAATAGCAAATGATAATCTAATATTGTATATGCATATTAGAATGTCCGTTACTATCGACTCAAAGTCATAAAAATAAGTTATAATAAAATCATCATCTTTTATTCCATATTAAAAAAACTTATGTGTATGGTTTGCCTTTCCTTTTGTGTACAGGCGCATAATGTTTCGTATTCAAATACTCTAGAAGGCACAAAATGCGGTTCCTAATTGTTTCCGTATATTTTAATTGGCAACTACTGAAACAGTGCCCCCTGAAGGGTCAAGGTGAAAACTACAGATCGTCATAATTACATGATTAATACCTTAGAGATTAATTATAACTATCAAATTAATTCTTACTGGTTGTTACGTAATTCTAAGCAGTTAAAATGTCATTTTCTCAAAATTCTATATAAAAAAAACTTAACTAAAGATGAATGCTAAAGACCAAAGGAATCCATTTTCCAGATTTTTATTCAAAAGCGAATCAATCATATATATATATATATATATATATATATATATATATATATATATATATATATATATATATATATATATATAAACAAACATTGTATGTGTGTGCATCCAATTAATAGCTGAATTCGTTAATCAGCTCTTGAGTGCTACTTTTTCTTAAAAAAAAAAACAGGCAAAAATATTTATCAAAACGGAATATTTTTTAAGTATTAAGTATTTTATACGTAGGAAGGATACCTATAAATGTATCTGTAAACCAGTTTTTAATTGCTTTGATTGGGAAATAGTTATTTTAAAAAAGAAAATAAAAAATTTCGGGACGCATCAACTGCGTTATGGTAGTGAATTTTCATAAAAATGTGTTTAATAACCAATATGGTTTTTTTTAAGAAAGCAGGCATCAAATTTGGTTACCAGTATAACCTATATAGTAAAAACAATGTGCCATGTTTCACCAAAGTAACTTAATTGTTTGAAAATGTACAAAAATTTCCGAAAGTAAACTTAAAGTGTTCCAGAAAAAACTCGTTTCTTGGTTAACTTTATAGGTCAATAGCAAATTAAGCTATTCAAATATGAAGCATTTGATAAAAATTCGCTACCATAACGCACTTGCTGCGTTCAGAATTCCTTTTCTTACAAACATGCATTATATTTCGATGGAAAATGCAAAAATGCAATAACATAGGGCGTGTTTGAAAAAAAAAAGAAAATTTGTATCACCAACCACTTATGGGCCAGCCTGTGATACCATACCATTAAACGCTAAACTTTTTAGCTAAGACTACTGCCAAGCATTAGAGAAAGGGTCTATTTGAAATAAATTTTCTGGCAATATTTTAGTAAAATGAAGGACAATGACGGTTGAAACTAAGACTTCAGGATTTGCAAAACATTCTTCTTGAGACATTTTCTTTCCATAGCCTGCACAAATGCAATAACATGGGGCGTGTTTGATTGAAAAAAAAAAGAAAATTTGTATCACCAACGATTTATGGTCCACCCTGTGATTGTAGAAATAATTTTGGCTAATTAGCGCTCATTTGAAGAAATTTTTTCAAAAGTCGGAATCTCCTCGTTAGTGAATTTTCTGAAGAAAATTCACTAAAATGTAGGAAATCACTTCAGGTTCCCTAATGCAATGTGTATAATGCTAGATAAGGATAGTGACACGTTGCCGTCTCGGGCTTTATATTTAAGTAAATGCCAAATCAACCATCGTCCCATTTGGGAGAATAAGCTGTGTATTACTAGGGTTGTCAGATTTTCCAAAAATTGCATGTCAATCTTACACTGTATAATAATATGTAACACCTCCGATGTTCGTTAATTTATTCACTTCGATGACATCTTGAAAAATATTTTATTATAACTTTTTTTTCTTGTAACATAGAAATCTAAATTTTGGTGTATAGTTTACTTTTTATATCGTAAACCTACCCAATTTGGTTATCATAGCTTTTTTATTTTTTGAGATAAAAGAATTTTTCAAATGAAAACTCAAAATTTTCCCGGAAAACCGCGTCCGATTTTCCTGACTAACGAACCTATCCAAGCCATTTACAAAAGGAAGGTACATACCAAATTTTATCAATATATATATATATAT
This sequence comes from Tillus elongatus, assembly GCA_964006375.1. NCBI lineage: Eukaryota > Metazoa > Arthropoda > Insecta > Coleoptera > Cleridae > Tillus > Tillus elongatus. The sequence goes on along the minus strand of OZ023270.1, from coordinate 84,198,260 downwards.
ATATATATATATATATATATATATATATATATATATATATATATATATATATATATATATATATATATATATATATATATATATATATGTATGTATGTATGTATGTATGTATCTATCGATAACTTAAAAAATAATGGGCCGATTTTGATAAAATTTAGCATGTACCTTCCTTTTGTAAACGGCTTGGACAGGTTCGTTAGTCAGGAAAATCGGACGAGGTTTCCGAGAAAATTTTGAGTTTTCATCCGAAAAAAATTTTTATCTCACAAAATAAAAAAGCTATGATAACCAAATTGGGTGGGTAGGTTTACGATATGTATATATATATATATATATATATATATATATATATATACATATATACATATATACATATATACATATATATTATATATATATACATACATACATATAAAAATTGAAACTGACCACGGATATGGGTTCTATCGGTCCTAGTTCGCGCTCATTTGCAAAAAATTTTTAAAATTCAAAAGTCGGGATCTCCCATTAGTGAATTTTTTCTACCCAAATTCACTAAGACTAATTTTCGTACGAATCCAAATAACGATCACAAATCTCGTATTATGAAAGGTCTTGTTGAACTATCTAGATTATAAAAAAAATCGGGACGCAGCAAGTGCGTTATGGTAGTGAATTTTCTTAAGAATAATATATGAGTGATTTAGCCCTGTTTTAAAAGTTATAAATAACCACTTTATTTATTCAGGAACAGTAAAAAAATAAAGCAAAGAAGTGCAACCAAAGACATTATCTCTAGCATAAATATTTACACAGTAATTCGGGTACAACTTTCAAACAAACAAAAAAAAGATAAACAGGAAATATACTCAACAAAAAATACGCTAGAAAGCTGAACATAAAAAAAATTCCTGTGGTTCATGCATTGAGGGTGATTGTATTCGTGCAGTAGGAGAAGGGGGGGGGGGTCCTTCCACTTGTGCGTGCATACAACCACCTTCAAAGCATAAAGCACAAAAAATGTCTTGGGAGCAACCCGCAAGAAAGTTACGGGACCTGCAGCGAATATGGGTGTTGTGCGAGGTAGATAAGGTTTAAAGAAGGTATTGCTGCAAAATGTGAAAAACTCATCTTTTCAAAGTCCGACTGATGCCCAGTTTCACAAAGCTCGGTTAAATATTTAACGGCCGGTTAGTTAATCAAGGCTTCAGACGATCAATCACAGACTATGATTCGGGTTTTTGCCATGACAACCAAATATTTTAAAGCTGTAATTGGTTGCATTAAACCTTGATTAACCGTTAAATATTTAATCAAGGTTTGTGAAACTGGGCATAAGTGTTGTTTTTTTTAGCATTTTCCTTTCATACTTCCTCCCCGCCCAACACCCCTATCCAATCTTAGTCCCTTGACTTTCTTGGGGGTTGTTTGCAACAAATTTGTCTTGTGGCTTGTGCATCCAAGAGGGGTTCTAAGCATGTTTCTGAAAAAAATTCTAAAAACCCTCCGTGCTGCAAATTTATCGAAATTACATTCCACTTCGTTGCCTACGTCTTCTTCAGATAATATAGAATACAGCACTAAATTAAACAGGTTCGCTTTTTTTATATTACATATATAGACACAGCAGAAGTATAGCGAGGGGGGGGGGTCTCTTAATTAACGCAGTGGCAACACAGAATTGAAAAGTAGAGAAGTTAGTTTAGTTAGAGCGCGTTAACAGTCAAACTTGATTTCATCATCATGTCATAACTTTATTTTTCTTTGACCAGAAGACTTAAAAATTTGTACAAAACCACGTCTATCTATGTTTTCTTGCGTTGTAAATTTTCGTTTCAATCACTTGAACAATTTGAAAGATATTGCGTTTTAAAAACTTTTTTTTTGTTTTTTGTTAGAAAAATTGGGCGTTAAGATCTGAAGAATGAACTCATCCAAGCCATTAACAACATGAGGGGTAATTCCCAAATTTGGTCCAAATCAGTGAAGTATTTCTTGATAGATCGGTTGGATATATATATATATATATATATATATATATATATATATATATATATATATATATATATATATATATATATATATATATATATATATATATATATATATATATATATATATATATATATATATATATATATATATACAAACTTTTTAACTGACCCTGGATATGGATTCCGGGGGCCTTAATAAGCGCTCACTTCAAGAAAATTTCCGAAAGTGTTATCATCGATACCTCTCTAGTGGTGAATTTTCTTAATGAAAATTCAATAAAAGTAGAGAGAATTTATTAGCACAGTTTAGACAGAAAAGTGCGGTACCCACAATTGAGCAAACAGTAATATTCTCAGCGCAAAAGAAAAAACGACCACGTATTTCATGGTATCAATTTGCGACAGAGTTATAAAAGCTGTTTCACGTGAAAAGTCCATTACTTAGTATGAAACCCAATTATCTCGTTGTTATATACAGACATATACACACACACACAAATCTTCGCATAATGATATCCTGAAATTGCACGTAACGTAGAATTATAAGCTACACAACACGGCAACTTTTTTCTATTTTCTGTATTTCCCTTTGCTTCCCTGTCACCACTCAACATGTAAGTAAATCTACGGTTATTTTGGTCTTAGCCTTTTAGACGAGGTCACCTTATGACTCTAGAGCGGTGTTCTGACGCAGTACGTGCGTAATGGTAGCGAATTTTCAATGACCTCATTCAGCAAGTGCAAAATGGTAGTGCAGAATTTAACTTAATTATCTGCACAATATAGTAAATTATATATATATATATATATATATATATATATATATATATATATATATATATATATATATATATATATATATATATATATATATATATATATATATATAAAATTACGTCACCGTCACTTCAGCTTATCTAGCTCACGTTAGAGTATTCCCGATCGTGCGGAAGATGCATTGACCAGGCTTTTGCTTATTGCTAATAATAAGTTCAGTTGTTTCACTGATCACACGATTTATAAACTGCTTATTAATCATTTCCGCGAAAGCCTCGGTGATTCAGTGGTAAGAACGTGTGCCTCTGAACATAAGTGCACTGGGTTCTTTCCTAGGATACTCCTTTCGCTTTTTCAGTACATACTGTACAATTAACATCAACCGAGGTTGTAGCATTGTATTTGAGCAAGTTGAATGTGTGCACGTTCCGCCCTTCGGAGGGGACGTAGAGCCGTCAGCCCCATGTCCATGCGATGTTGGGCATGTTAAAGATCACTACCCTCCTTTCAGAAGTGCAGGGGTTCGGCAAAATTTTCAGGATAGTGAGGTGAAACTGCTCCCTAGTGTCGGCGATTGGCCATAGTCGCGGAAATAAGCCGACGTTAAAGAAATAAAACACATACATACATATCATTTCCGTTGTTATGCCTAGACTACCTCATACAATTCCAATACCACTCGTCAACAGTCTGTACTTGGAACACCTTAAAATCACAACATATTTGCTGTTCAAATTAATTACATTCTATGTTTAATTATTAGTATAAGTAACACGTATTTTTCCTAAAATAAAGTTTTTACTTTCTGGAAAGTATCGTGTTACATTCATATTTAGTGATTGGTTAGTGTATCTTTATCCGTCAATGGTTCCAAAAGCCTGTGGCCGTTCTTAAATGTGGTGTCTATTCTGAGACCACATATATTCTGTTGGTCCTGGGAGTGTTTTTATCTGCCGCCCATCTGTTGGCACGCTGGAGCTTATAGAGCAGAAATGAACACACAAAAATCAAAATCAAAGATCATTAACGGGAAACCTGCAAGTGAAAATTATGTCTGTTTTTTTAAACTTTAAACAATGCTTTTAGTGACTTTTCGTAGAAAAAATTTACTAAGGGGGAGATCCTGAATTTTGAATTTTAAAAATATGTTCGCAAATGATCGCTAACTAGGACTCCTAGAACCCATATCCGGGGTCAGTTTTAATTTTTATATGTTGCTGATAGTCAATGTTTTGGTTTGTATACAAAAAATTGACTATCAGAACATTTCTTATCGGAATGGGAAAAATGCGGTTTATTATTTCAGTTTATCGGTCGGTTTGATACTTGATAGTACTACCGAAAATTTCAAAATGGTGTATTCTGTAGAAGAAATAGTTGAAATAATTACTCTTTTTTTTTCAAAAACGATGACTGTGCCAACCGTGCCGCAAATTTGTTTAATGAACGACATCCGAACAGACATGTTAATAGAAAATACATTTTGGAGTTAGTTGCAAAGTTTCGACAAAGTGGTCCAGTATCCAACAAAAAACGGGATCCTGAACGTGAATTTCCAGTTAGGAATGAGACTACTGATATTGAGGTTTTTGGGACAAATTGCTGCAGACCCAACTTTGAGCACGAGAAAATTGGCCTCTGTTTCAAACATCAAAAGAAGAACTATTCAGCGAATATTGAAGCATCATAAATTTCACCCGTATAAAATTCATCTTGTACAACAACTGAATGAAGATGATTTTGATCGGCGGCTGTAGTTTTGTGAAGTTATGACTGCACGAATAGCTGATATCGGGAACTTTCTGTTCAATATCTGTTTTTCAGACGAGTGTGCGTTTTTATTAAACTCTTCAGTCAATCGTCATAATTGTCGTTATTGGGCAGGTAATAATCCAAGAAAATTTTCACGAAGTCCACACTCAAACTCCACAGAAATTGACTGTCTGGACTGGTATTTTTGGAGACCGTTTAATCGGACCAATTTTTCTTGATGGTAATTTGAGTGGCGAAACGTGTGAAATGCATTTTTGCATCTTCAACTGTAAATAATTTTTTTAACGAGTTGATAAAACTTCTAAAAAAAATTGTGTGCTGAATTCAGAAAAGAAAGAGCTTTCAAATGATGTAACACTCGACCCATGTTCCCTATTTAAAATATAAGGGTTGTTATCACCACGCTTAAGGGGTTGATGCGACAAAGTTGAGTTTTATGTCAAAACATGTCCATCTCAATATTAAAATTGACGTGTTTCAGCGTTTCTTAAAAAAAATTCTCTTGACGCAAATCGGTCTTTTTCGTTTTCAATGCGCCACCCTATATAGTTACATATTTGTGTGTGTGCGTGTGTGTGTTGTCTTGTTTCATGGCTACGGTCGTCGGACCATTCGCACATTTTTGTTACATATTTCTTAATTCCTATTTAGTTTCTTTCTTGTAATAAGCTTCTAAAATATATATATATATATATATATATATATATATATATATATATATATATATATATATATATATATATATATATAATAACGTATTCCAATTTTATTGGAATCTTTTAAAAAAGGTTTTATTTAAGATATAAACAGACAGACAAACTACATTCAATAACTAATTACTTATAATAATATAAATGCTCTGAATTTTACAAGTGTTGTATAAATTACAGGAGCGAATGAAGATTACAGTGAACACGTCTAATGTTTCCGTAATAATGATTATAACGTCTCTTACAAGATCACACACTCCGTGTTGGGTAGAAACACTATCACATGCGAAGTAACTTAATATGCTGAGTAAGCTGTTCATTGCACTTTCCTTATGATGACTGGTTGAGATCGACTAGGCCAAAGGGTTTCGTTCTAACTTAACTCCTCCATCATCAGATACAAGAACGCCCTCGTTCTTTCGATTATGCTTGATTTTCGGTAAACTGCTTTTTCTTCTGTAACCTATTATTGCTATTATCACAAGAAACAAAATAATAAAGATGGTTATTCCTATATGGGTGCTGTGTACCAGTGGGTGTATACGGGTAGAGTGAATCTTCTGAAGATGTTGTTTTAGCTTGACGTTGTCCTTGAGATGTATTGGTCTATATTGGATCGTCGCTATTGATTTATCGAGGGGAATCAATGTTTCTTGTTCCCAGGTTATATTTTGATGGGTGTCTTCATAGGTATTTCCATTAATTATTATTCTGCATTCGGCTACGGCAGTTAGTACGCTGGTTTCTTCTAAACGATGTCTTTTCAAACTTTGGGGGCACTGTTCTGTGAACTCTTGAGGTTTATTGGTTATTGCCAGGACGTTGCCATTGTAGAGCTGCACTGAGTATGAAAATTGGTTGATTACTTTGGCAAGGGTGCAGTTCTTGAGCTGGTTCAGGAAACAGTCTTCTTCGAAGAATTCATCTTTGCATATTATAGCTTCTTCAATTCTAGGGCAGTGTTCTTTGGTCCACAAGTTCTTATCGGGAGTCTCTAAGTAATAAGAGCTCGGAGGTACAAGAAGGGTATTTTGGTAAGGGACAGGTATAATGTGGTAATAGGAGCCAGAGGTCGGATGTAAAATCGGGATTTTTAATTGACATACAATAGTGTCCCTAAATGCAATTAAATTAAGTTGAGTAAATTCTAAAATTTTAAATATGTGATTGCGGTCAAAGCTTATCAGTTCAGCATTGCTATAGATTAGTTTTAAATGGTCACTTATGTGGGTTAAATCACGAGAAGTGAAAATCTCTATATTAGTAAGGCCATTAAAAGCAAGACTAATTGTTCTCTGAAGGATTTTTATGTGCTCTAAAAGATTATCGTTTAGAGATTTTTGGAAGCTGTATAAACCTATCTGATGTTGAAACTCCTTAAGCTCTTTAAAAGATTGTTTAATGAGATCAAGGTTTTTATTGATCACGTCTTGTTCCTGTTCAAATCTATCAGTTATTAGAGAAGCAAAAGATACCAAGTCGGAAACTTGTGACATAAGTCCATTTTGATTTGAAAATAACAAATCTAAATTTTTGTTAATTTCTTTGAGATCGTCCTGATCGAGATTACCTGTTATTGTTTTGATCACAGATCCTAGACCGTTAATTAGACCTCTTTTGTTACGAGAGTGAGTTAATTTAGAAAGTTCATTTTCGATATCGTTTATTTGCTTATTGATTATTTGTTGATATGGGTAAGAATGTTTACTAAGCAATTCTCTATTTCTGATACAATTTTGATAATTTTCTTCCAATAAAGTAAGGTTGAAATAAAAATAGATTCGATGAAAATGATTGATTATTTTAGCGACACCTATCGGGTCTTTAAAATATCCATTAGTTTTAGCGGGATGAATTTGAAGGGCCGGGATCGGACGTACCAGGAGCGCTAGTATCGTTCTGAAACACAAATTTTTTCCTTACTCGTTTTACATTACTAACGTGTGCTTGTTTCTTTCTGCTAAGGGGTAGACTAATTTTTATACCCTTTTGTTTTACATTTTTGTGAATTTTGTAAGGGGAATCTAGTTTTTTCACTCGAGGAGTTTTTATAGCTAGTTTTTCTTCATTTATAATGGGTACATTTTCTCGCGCTTCATTTAATTTTTCTAAATTTTTGCTTAATTTTTCTTTAGTTTTCTTATATATCTGATCATAAAAGGGGATGATTTCTTTAAGTCTTTTGGAATTATATTCCTCATAAACTGTAGCTGTGGGATCTATAGGATCTAATTTATCAAAGGGTCCATATAGGAGGTGAAAAGGTGTATAGCCTGTTGTGGAGTGTATTGATTGATTATAAATTATAAGTGCGGTAGTTACTAGTTCTAAAATATCTTCTTTAGGATTATCTATTAATAAACATCTTACTTTCTCGATCAGTGTTGAGTGAAATCTCTCAATGGGTGAATTTGAATTTGGATTCTGAGGGGACGTAACGTGTAGTTGTATTTTAAAGGTCTTTAGGTATTCTTTTAGTACATTATTATCGAATTCCTTACCGGGGTCGCAAACTACCCTTAAAGCATAATTATGGTGCGTAAAATAGTGTCTTAACTTTTTAACTATAGTAAGACCGGTTCCGTCTTTTATAAAATATGCTTGGGCATATTTGCTAAAAAGATCAATAATCGTAAGGAACTTATAATTATTAAAAGAAAAGGTATCAATATGTATAACCTCAAAGGGTCTTTTCGCAACCAAAGGGCCTTGGAAAGGAATCTTATATGGATTTCGTTCGTATTTACCTTTTAAACAAGTTTCACATTTATTAATAATATCGTTTATGTGGTCTTTCATCTTGGGCCAATAATATTCGTTTCTGAAATGATTAAAAGTTTCATTAACGCCATTATGATTCGACTTATGATAATCTATGATAAGCGCTTGTTGATCTAAATGGTTTTCTATGTCTTTAAGCATTTTATCACACCTTACTAATTTAATTGACGAATTTAGATTGTTTCTTACGTAATTTATAGTTTCTAACATTAATTCTTCATTCAAAAAATAAAATGCAGTAAGAGCGTTAGGGTTAAGATATTCTTTCATAAAGCGTTCTATTTCACGATGTTTTTGTTTCTGTAAAATATGAACAATCGTTCTTTCCTTACTTTTAAATATCTTTTGTTTTTGTATAGAGTGTTTTTGACCATATTTAAAAATAACTTGGTGCGAGTAAACGTTAAGTGGTTTTTCTGTCAATGGTATAACACCTACAGGGTGTTCCTGAGAAGAGTGCACGGTAGCGTCTGTTTCGGGATCTCTCGAAATGGGTAATTCTATGCCAAGACTTTGTAAATCTTCGTCGGTAAGTTCTTGCAAATCTTCTGCGTTATTTAGTAGTGACATAAGGTCTAAGGAGTCATCTTCAATAGCGTTAATTTCTTGAGTCGGAATTCGCGAAAGGGCATCGGCAACAACGTTGTCCTTTCCTTTTTTGTATTTAATATCATATTCGAATTCCTCTAGTTTAAGACGCCATTTTACTAGTCTAGAGTTTGGTTCTTTAATAGAGAAAAGCCAAACTAGGGGTTTGTGATCGGTTTCGATGCTGAATTTTCTGCCAAATAAATAAGGGCGAAAATGTTTGCAGGCTGTTACAATAGCAAGCAACTCTTTTTCGATGGTAGAATAGTTTTTCTCTGCACTATTGAGAGCTCTGGAATAAAAAGCGATAGGCTTTTGTTCTTGGGACAAAACCGCTCCGATTGCTGTGTTGCTAGCATCGGTTGTTAAATAGAATTCTTTTTCAAAGTCAGGGTAAGCAAGAATAGGAGAGTTAGAAATTAATTCTTTTGCATGCTCGAAAGCTTGGATGTATAGGGGATCATCTATGTTCATAGGGGTGTCTTTCTTTAGGCGTTTAGTTAATGGATGAACGATTTTTGCGAAATTTTTTATAAATCTTCGGTAATATCCAATCAAACCTAAGAAGGATTTTATCTGCTTTTGATTTTTCGGAAGAGGGTAGTTTCGAATAGCCACAATTTTATTGGGATTCGGTCTTATCCCGTCCCGTGATATCACATGTCCGAGAAAAGCTACCTCTTTACGCAAAAATTCACACTTATCAAGTTGTACCTTTAAATTTACTTCCCTTAGTTTTTGGAAAACTTGTTTTATGTGTATAAGATGTTCTTGGATGGACTTAGAGAAAATTACGATATCGTCCATGTAGACGAAACAAAATTTATGCAAGTATTCCCGGAAAATATTATCGATCATGCGTTCAAAACTGCTCGGCGCGTTCTTCAATCCGAACGGGACCCGAAGGTACTCATAATGCCCATTGTTAACGGTAAAGGCAGTTTTTTCAATACTCTCTGGTGTGAGTTCTATCTGATGGAACCCTTGAGCAAGATCAATAGTGCTAAAATATGTGCATTTTCCGAGATTGTCCAATATTTCCTCTATGCGTGGTAAAGGGTACTTGTCATCTATAGTATTGGCATTTAGTTTTCTATAGTCTATAACAAGTCTCCATTTGCGTTTACCGCTAGAATCGATTTTCTTGGGGATGATCCACACCGGAGCTGAATAGGGCGAGATGGAAGGGCGAATTATTTTATTATCTAAAAGTTTTTGAATTTGGGACTGAATCTCGTTTTTTAGATGAAAAGGATATCTATATGACTTTACATGAATGGGAGTTTCATCTCGTGTTCTTATATGATGTTTAACAGTGTGTGTAAACGTTAAATCCGAATTTTCGTTATAAAAAATGTCTTTATATTTTTTACATAAATGTAGTAGTTTTCCTTTTTCTTCATCATTAAGATGAGATGTTCTTATAAGGCTAGACAGATCGATATAAGTATCATCTTTGTTTTCTTTAGGTAACTGGGATTGTACGTCATAAGCTACAATTGGTTCGACTTCCATTGGCTCGTAAAAATTTATTGGAATTAAATTTGGAGTTTTTCTTTCTATAGGAACCGTACAAATACCATTACACGCTAAAGCAATTGAATTTTGGGTGCTAAAGTTTGACTCATCCATTTCGGGTAACAGAACGGAGCCATTCTCTACATTTACCGGAATTTTAATAGTATCTCGACAAATTTGTTTAAATGGTTTAAAATTCGCGGGATTCAAGTCGAAAAAAAATGGTATTTCTATGTTATTGATTTTTAGAACTTGGTTTTCATAATTTAATTTTGCTTTCAATTCTCTAAATAATGAGGAACCTATTAAAGCATCAAATCTATTATGCCATTCGGCAACGCAGAATGTAATTTTGTTATTAATGCCAAATTCTTTTAAAATAGGGGTAATTAATCTATAATTACCTTGTACTGTACCAGCTATAGATTTTAATATAAATGGGTCATTAGTAAAATAATTTTTGCTAAAAGATTCGGCAACATTAGGGTTAATAACACTGTTCGATGCCCCCGTATCCAGGAGAATTTTCATATTTAAAGATGGACACACTATAAATGGGAGTTTTGGGACACCTGATATATAATTTATATCTATAAATTCTGTTCTTCCGAGGCTTCTTTGAGAAAATCCTCATCTTGTAAATTATTGTCAAAATTTTCTTGATCTGAAAATTGATTTTCGAAATCTGTATCGGTATAATTTTCGTATGATTCGTTTTCAAAGGGCTCAGGAGGGCCTTCATGAAAATGAAGCTCTTCATGACCTAATGCTCTAGGAGATTTTTGTTGAAAATAATTATTTATTCTAGAGGGTCTTGAGGGAGGTCTAGTGTTTCTAGTAGATATCGACATAGGGGTTGGACCTTGTTGTGAAATATTTTGAGGCCTGTTATAGGTTATTGGTCTCTGATTACTTCCACTAGCTCTAGGATTTGGGTTACTTTGATTAACACGGGGTATTATGTTTTGTGGTTGTGTAAAATTGTAAGGGTTTCTTTGAAAAGGGTTATTATTAAAGTTTTGATTTTTATATGGGGTTCTAGTAGGGTTTGGAACATATTTATTAGATGATTGTGCTTTTTGTCTTAAAGAATTTAAAAAATTCGCTTGCATTTGCTCATTATCATGTTTATGGCATTCTAGTAAAGCTGCTTCTAAAGAAGTTATATGCGCAAATCTTAAGTAACTATGGTATGGCTCTATGATACCTGCTTTGAAAGTATTTAGTGCCAGATTCTCAAAATATTGCTTTTTATACAAAATAATTGCTGTAGGTAAATTCTGTAAATTGATATGCTCTACTAAAGACTGTAATTTAGTTTTAATTAAATTATGATAATCTATAAACGAATGTGCTTTTTGCATGAAGCAAGTAGTCAAGTCGTTTAACAAAAGGTCTTCGGATCTAGCATCCGCAAACTGTGCCTTGAGACTTTCTTTAAGAGAGCTCCAGGACTGTTCAGGTAAACTAATTAGGACATCTCTAGCATCACCTGTAATTTTTGATTTTATAAATTCTAAAATCATTGAATTAATGTGTGAAGCATTAGGAGAACTGTCGTCTTGTCTATAGGTTTCTATAAATAGTTCGCATTGGTTTAAAAAATAATTTAAATGTTTCCTACCCCCTGTATAGGGTGGAACCATAACTGACGCTTGCACTATCTGCGTAAGTTCATTTTGTGAGTGAAGTAAATTGGTTTGGTTTGGTTGAGTCATTTTAAAATTAATAGGAGATCTATCTCTTTCAACCATAAAATAAAATAAAACACAGAAAAAATATTTTTCCCAATATGAGATTAGTTATAAAAATATTTTCAGCTATAATTTTTGAATTGATCACTTTAAATAATGATTATTCAATTAGGCAAGCTAAGAAATAAATTATATGTGTTTGACTGACTGTTAAAATTTCTTAAATAGTAATATTACAAAAGGACACAAGTAAATCAATCAAAAATTAAGGAAGGAGTACTTACAGGGATTTCAGCATACTGTCTGTACCAGTCTTCTTACTTCTGGACCACTTGTGATGCGAATGAGTGAGGTTCTTCGTATACCAGCAAATTGTTGAAACAATCCGACGCTTAAATTGAACTTTTATGCGTTAATTAAGGCCGTCTGGTATCCGGGTAGCAGCGCCAATAACGTATTCCAATTTTATTGGAATCTTTTAAAAAAGGTTTTATTTAAGATATAAACAGACAGACAAACTACATTCAATAACTAATTACTTATAATAATATAAATGCTCTGAATTTTACAAGTGTTGTATAAATTACAGGAGCGAATGAAGATTACAGTGAACACGTCTAATGTTTCCGTAATAATGATTATAACGTCTCTTACAAGATCACACACTCCGTGTTGGGTAGAAACACTATCACATGCGAAGTAACTTAATATGCTGAGTAAGCTGTTCATTGCACTTTCCTTATGATGACTGGTTGAGATCGACTAGGCCAAAGGGTTTCGTTCTAACTTAACTATATATATATATATATATATATATATATATATATATATATATATATATATATATATATATATATATATATATATATATATATATGACCATTGTGTACCTACACCTTCGGGTATTAATTTGAACCTGCGTTTATTTTAGACAAGCTTGCCTACTTTTTTATTTAACTTGATTAAATTTAATTATTTAATCCTCTATAAGTTAAACAGAAATGAAAATTCGATACCATAATGCACTTACTGCGTCAAGATTTTCTTTGGATATTTTTAAAGTATTACTTAATCTTCTATAAGTTAAACTGGAATGAAAATTCGATACCAAAATGCACCTACTGTGTCAAGATTTTCTTTCGAAATTTGTAAAGTACCTAAAAAACATAATTATTGTTGCGTTTTCTCCGGGTTCTGGATAAGTGAGACTTTAAATTTTAACAAAACAACTTTATTTACACTCTAAATATGGATACAATAAAATTTCTAGAATGTCTCTCTCACAAAACACTTCATTTACTGGCCTTACAATTACTACTCTCAACAAAAGTCACTAATCTGGTACTACAGTCACTACTCACTTTACACTGCTTCAAGTCACTACCACATTCTCTTACTGAACTGAACTAACTCCGGCTGGCTTGCTTTCGCTTTTATATACTCGCCGTACCTTCCCCTCCTTTCTAGAGTGTTCCATTCCAGAACGTTCTAGGACCTTCTTTTACTAGAAGGTTCTGTGAATACAGATCGGTCCCGTGTGTATACAGGGGGATGTATATACAGGTGATCCAAATGTGGTCACCACTCCTATGTTACACAAGAGGTGTTTCTCGAACTATAAGATCTCTCTGCGTATACAGGGTGTAAGGGTTCTCTGCGTATACAGGGTGTATATACAGGGTGTTCGGAATGTGCAGACCTCAGTTATCCGTTCCGACGGGGTACAAGTTGGTAACTTCGTTATTTCTGGTCCTAGAGGGTTGAGACTTCGCCTGAGGGGGGTCACCCCAGGCACCCCCAGGGGGGTGGGGAGGCGGTGTTGCCAGATTGTGCAAAAATTCCCAGATGTTGGGGAAATTCTGGAGATGTGGCAACACCGCACCTACGTCTATTAAAGTGCTTTGTAACACTGCCCCCCTCCTTAAGACTGTTCGTCCCGAACAGTATTTACCGGCCGCCAACTTGGGGGTTCGTTGCCCCGATAGGGACTCAACCTCTCTATGTGAACAACTTTGGGTTTAGTTCTTGGAGACAGCTGGATTCTGTAGACTAGGTCGTTAATTTTCTTAGTTACCAAGTATGGCCCTTCCCATGGTTTCTGAAGTTTGGGACTGAGGCCCTTTCTCCTTGTTGGTTGGTACAGCCACACTGCATCACCTTCCTTGAATGTATGGGGTGTTGCTCTGCGATCCAAGCGCATCTTCATCCGGTCACTGCTTAAGAGGAGCCTATCTCTGACACATCTGTGTATAGTGCGCAGTTTTCCTTCTAGGTCGGCGACATACTCAGGTAACGTAGCTAGGTCCGCTATGTCCTCGTTCGGTGGTGGTCTCGTCATGTCGATTGGTAGCCGCATCTCTCTGCCGGTCAACATCATGGATGGAGTGTAGCCGGTAGATTCATGCTGAGAGCTTCTGTAAGCTAGGAGGAACAGAGGTATCAGCTTGTCCCAGGTTCTCTGATTCTCGTCAACAAACATAGCAAGATACTGATTGATGGTCCTGTTATGCCGTTCTACCATGCCGTCTGATTGAGGGTGGAGTGGCGTTGTTCTCGTTTTCTTTATGCCTAGCAAGTCCATTAGGCTCTTCCAGACCTCTGATTCGAAATTCCGGCCCTGGTCGGTGTGAATTTCCAAGGGTACGCCATGCCGTGATATGACATTTTCCATCAGGGCTTCTGCCACGGTCGTTGCCTCTTGGTTGGGGATCGGCGCAACTTCAGGCCATTTCGAGAAGTAGTCCATCGCCACCATTATGTATCTGTTCCCAGACTCTGTGATGGGAAAAGGTCCTGCGATGTCTACGGCAACTCTCTCCCACGGTGTACCTGAGATGTACTGCATCATTTTTCCTCTGGATCGGGTCTTTGGTCCTTTCTTTGAAGCACATTGGTCACACCTTTTGCACCATTCTTCCACGCTTCTTCGGCAGTTTATCCAATAGAAGCGGTCTCTCACTCTGGCAAGAGTCCTGTTGACCCCAAAGTGGCCTCCACTTCTACTATTGTGTAACTCTTGAAGAACACTGTCTATGCACTCACTTGGCACAACGGTCTGGTATATACAGTCTCTACCATCGGCAGTTTCCCATTTTCGAGTGATCATGTCATTCTTTAGACACAATGAGTCCCATTGTAGCCAGTAGCCTTTAACCTCCGCCCCAAACCGGGACACATCGTGCCACTCAGGTCTTTTCCCCTTTTGTAGCCATTCTCTAATATTTTTCAAGTCTGGATCTGTTTTCTGTGCGTCTCTGATGTATTCAAGATTTACGTCTAGATCGGTGTTATTCTCCTGTCCTGCCACCAGTTGTTTGATCTGATGAGTTACTTTGTCGATCTCTTTGCTCTCTTGTCGCTCGCAAAATTTACATTCATGCACTGAACATGGTCTTCTTGACAGGCTGTCTGCATTAGCGTGACTTCTTCCTCTTCGATGTTCAATCCGGAAGTCGTAGCTCTGCAGTTTCTCTATCCATCGGGCTATCTGTCCTTCGGGATTTCTAAAGTTCAGAAGCCATTGCAGAGCAGAGTGATCTGACCTCACGCGGAATGTTCTTCCGTACAGGAAGCTGTGGAAATGTTCGATGGATCTTACAACTGCCAGCAGTTCTTTCCGGGTTACACAGTAGTTTCTTTCTGCTTTTCCGAACGTTTTGCTGAAGTAGCCTATCACAACTTCTTCTCCGGCTTGGAGCTGTGAGAGTACTGCCCCAATGCCATACTGGGAAGCATCGGTGTCCAGTATAAACAGTCCTTCGTCCTGAGGATAAGCCAGCACAGGAGCAGTGAGAAGACGATGTTTGAGCTCTCTAAAAGACTCTTGGCAATCTGGTGACCAGATGAACTCGGCCTTATTTTCAGTCAGGCTATGCAGAGGTTTCGCAATGCTGCTGAAGTACTTTACAAAGCGTCGGTAGTAGCTGCAAAGTCCCAGAAAACTTCTCACCTCATGTTTGTTCTTCGGCACAGGCCAGTCTCTTACTGCCTTTATTTTCTCTGGATCAGTTTCTATCCCTTTCTCAGAAACGACATGTCCGAGGAAACTCACTTTCTTCTGGAAGAGGACGCATTTCTTGGGATTGAGTTGCAGATTGGCACCTCTCAGCCTGGAGAAAACCTGCTTCAGATTCGACAGGTGTTCATCGAAAGTCCTTCCAATCACCATGACATCGTCGAGATACACCAGGCATGTTTCCCATGTAAGTCCTCTCAGCACTAACTCCATTAGTCGCTCGAAGGTGGCAGGAGCATTACATAAGCCGAATGGCATGACCTTGAATTGGTACAACCCATTCCCGGTTGAAAAAGCAGTCTTCTCCTTATCGTCTTTATGGAGTTCTACTTGCCAGTAGCCACTTTTCAGGTCTAATGTAGAGAACCACTTTGATCCGGCCAAAGTGTTCAAAGTGTCGTCGATCCGGGGCAGGGGATAACTGTCTTTCTTGGTGACATCATTCAGCTTCCTATAGTCCACGCAAAATCTCATAGTGCCGTCTTTCTTGGTGACCAAAACTACTGGGGACGACCAAGGACTATTAGACTCCTCGATCACACCATCTTCCAGCATTTCGGTAACCATCGCCTTGATTTCTGACTGCTTGGCAAAAGGCAGTCTTCTCGGCGGCTGTCTAATTGGTCTTGCGTCGCCAGTATTAATTCTGTGTTGCACTAGACTCGTACGACCTGTGATTTTATCTTGAGCGAAAATATCGGCCTCCTCCAATACGAACTTCAGGGCCATCCCCATCTCCATATTGTTCAATTGGCCCCATGAATTCTTGAACCGCTCTACTATTTCTACTGGCAGTCTTCTGTCTAATGCAGTGGGTGTCACGTTTTTGGACAACGTCACTCGGTCAATAGGTTCGCAAGTGGCGATAACCTCACCTTTCTTCAGTGTGACCCTGTTAGTTTGCACGTTAGCCACTCTTATGGGTATTGTCCTCTTCGGGTCTACTAAGCATCGTGCGACGAGGGCACCATCATGTCTATCTTTTAGGGGCTCCGCTATGAGAGCAGACATACCATCAAGTTTCTTCTCTAGCCTGGCTCTGACAATCTTCTCACTGTTACCAGGAATCCGTGTATCTTCGTCGACAATAAGTCTCACCCTGGGATTAGCTTCGCCTGCTGTTGGAGATAAATACAACTCTTCGTTACCGATTTTCAAGATCTTATTCTGGAAGTCTACTGATAGGACATCTAAATCTTCCATTAAATCCAGGCCCAGAATAAATTCGTCGACGATTTCTGCGACGACAGCCCTTACCTGTAGCCCAGTACTACCCAGCCTAATGTAAACAGTGGCCTCTCCATGCACGGGTATTCTATCTCCTTTTGCCGTCTCCAACACAGGCTGTTTGTTGGTAGTGAGTGCTGACTTGTTTGGCAACATGTCTGGACGTACAACGGATCTAGTGGCACCAGTATCGATGGTGAAACTGCATTGTCTTCCGTCTATGCTGCCAGGTATAACGAGGCTCTCGTGGTAGCGTCGGATAGTGGAGACCTTTACTTTGGGGCCTTGGGACTCGCACGCCAGCTGCCGCCCCCTTACACTGGCGTCAGGTCGTTTCCCTGACGCCGCTCACTGTTGGTGTATTCTTGTCTCCTGCGAGCCACCTGTTGGGTTTGTGAGCACTGTCTACTTATGTGCCCTTTCCTACCACACTTGTAACATTCTATGTCTGACCAATCTGCTTTCGTCCTACGTGCCCCAACCGGTACAGTGAGCTTGCTTATGGCTTCTTTTATCATTTTCATTTCTTGCCTTAGTTCCGCTGTCGTGTCTGCAAATTCCTCTATCTCCTTCACCTCGCGCAGCCTGTTGCGGCGAGGTTGAGATGCATTCTTCGCTGCTTCAAATTCCAAGCCATAAATTACGCAGTCCGTAAGTGTTTTCAACCTTCCGAGCCTTAAAGCTTGCTGCATTTCATTATCAAGTACCCCATCGATGAAGGTCTGGACGGTTATCTGGTTGACAAATTCTTCTGGGGCTTGGGGATATGCCAGTCGCACAAGTTTCTCCACTTCGGCACTAAATTCTTGCAGCGTCTCATTTGGCTTCTGGACCCTTGACTTTAGTTGTGTCTGGTAGACCTGGCTCATGTACTTGTTACCATATCTAAAATCTAGGGCCTGTATCACTGTTAAGTAGTTTTGCTGTTTCGACTCCGGGATGTTCTGGAGGATTTCTAGGGCTTTACCTCGAAGCGAGAGAATTAGAGCAGTTGCTGCCTGTTGTTCGCTCCACCCATTGCTGAGAGCTGCCGCCTCAAACTGCCTCCTGTACATGGGCCACGATGTTTCTCCGTCAAAAGTCGGCGGCTTCAAGGTTCCATGAGGCTGCTGCACGATTGGCATATCTTCTTCCGGACGATTTTGAGCTGGGGACATTCCAGTAACTCCTCTTGGTTGAGTTCTATCAGTTTGGCCCATCACCTGTTCTGTCAGTTCTCTATGTCTGACTTCTGTGCCTTTCATCATCATCTTCATTTGTTCTTTCAACCCTTCAACTTCTTCCCATCGTTTATTCAAATCCTCTGTTACATTATCTACTTTCCTGTCCACATTTTCTATTTGTTCGTTGATCTGTTCAATTTCTTCTTTTACATCGACTCTCATATCATGGAACATACTTCGGATGTCTTCTTTGTCTTCTTGTCGCCGTTTTTCGTCTTCTTCGCGTTGCTTCTTGAGTTCTTCTTTATCTTCAAGGCGCCTCTGTTCTTCCTCTTGTCGTCTTCTTTCATCTTCTTGTCGCCGCTGTTCGTCTTCTTCGCGTCGTCTTCTTTCATCTTCTTGTCGCCGCTGTTCGTCTTCTTCGCGTCGTCTTCTTTCATCTTCTTGTCGCCGTTGTTCGTCTTCTTCGCGTTGCCTCTTGAGGTCTTCTTTATCTTCTTGTCGTCTTCTCTCGTCTTCTTCGCGTTGTCTTTTCAGTAAGTCCATCAACTCTTTGATTTCAGCCATCTTGTCGTAGTCAGTCGATCTGGTGTTTACCATTTACAACTAGCTTAATTGTCCACTTCTTCACTCACTTATCCCACTTCTGACACCAAATTGTTGCGTTTTCTCCGGGTTCTGGATAAGTGAGACTTTAAATTTTAACAAAACAACTTTATTTACACTCTAAATATGGATACAATAAAATTTCTAGAATGTCTCTCTCACAAAACACTTCATTTACTGGCCTTACAATTACTACTCTCAACAAAAGTCACTAATCTGGTACTACAGTCACTACTCACTTTACACTGCTTCAAGTCACTACCACATTCTCTTACTGAACTGAACTAACTCCGGCTGGCTTGCTTTCGCTTTTATATACTCGCCGTACCTTCCCCTCCTTTCTAGAGTGTTCCATTCCAGAACGTTCTAGGACCTTCTTTTACTAGAAGGTTCTGTGAATACAGATCGGTCCCGTGTGTATACAGGGGGATGTATATACAGGTGATCCAAATGTGGTCACCACTCCTATGTTACACAAGAGGTGTTTCTCGAACTATAAGATCTCTCTGCGTATACAGGGTGTAAGGGTTCTCTGCGTATACAGGGTGTATATACAGGGTGTTCGGAATGTGCAGACCTCAGTTATCCGTTCCGACGGGGTACAAGTTGGTAACTTCGTTATTTCTGGTCCTAGAGGGTTGAGACTTCGCCTGAGGGGGGTCACCCCAGGCACCCCCAGGGGGGTGGGGAGGCGGTGTTGCCAGATTGTGCAAAAATTCCCAGATGTTGGGGGAAATTCTGGAGATGTGGCAACACCGCACCTACGTCTATTAAAGTGCTTTGTAACATTATTTTATAAAAGTATACATTTTTTGTCGATGAGTTATATTCGGCTACGAGTTAAAAGAACTAAACAAGATAACATTTTATATGCACAAAATGACTTATGTTAGCAACTTATATTTTGGATCAAGTATACCAGCCGTGGTAACCATTGGCAACGAAACATGCGATAAGCGATAGTGCATCTCTGTGGAGTCATATTGTGTTCATTTAACTGTTCTAACGCGGCGTTAAATCACTGCAAAATTTATTACTTTAAAATGTCGGTTTTGTAATCTATGCTATTAATTAAGTAATATAAATCTTGTAGTATAATACATGATAATGTTATAAATTTAATTCTTAAAGTTTTGATCGCGGAAAGTGGTGGTGTTTTCATGTTTTTAGTGAGTTTGAGTTATGGGAACGTGTTGGATTCCAGGATAATCGTGCAGCTACTTGTTCAAGGTCAGTTTTTGCAGTTTGGTATTTGACTATTATTTTATACATCTGCCTATTAATTTGGACAATTAATACATTATAAACACAAATAATAGTAACAACAACATGATTAGGCATTCAAATTAATACAGTGTGATACAAAAGCCAAGGGTTGAGCTTGTTTTGTAAGAGGCAATTTAAGATGTTATGCAGATACATGGATCTTTCTTCTTTGTTCCCTTCTTAAAAATATTATATGACTGTTGTTTCTTTACTGTTTTACATATTTTAAGTAATCAATAATTATGCACCAATGTTTTACAAGGCCCTTAAAATTGTACTTATTAGTAAAAGTTTACTTTCCGGGCACGTGTTCGATTTTTATGAAATTTTGTATGTAGGCATGTTGTAGGGTGTAGATGACGAAAATCACAATGAGCGATATAAATATACTCATATAATCCTTTTATTCACTGAACATATTCACATTTCATGGTTTCCACGTTTAGTTTTTGAGCAATTTTAATATAAAATTTTCCTTTTTGCAATAATGTCAAACTTCGAAACGTATGACATTAAGTTGG